>RCUC01016161.1:0-17768 GCA_003697995.1 Taxidea taxus jeffersonii
CTTCTGGGGGGGAACCCAGCCTAAGACAATGATTTCTAGCCCTTTCTAATTATCCTGCTACATCCTGTGATTTTCAAGTAGTTGTACTTTTAAAATGAAATGCCTTGAAGTTTCTACATGGAAATACCGTTTTGAAATACCTCAAGACTTTAAGAGCATTTAGAGTCCTTCAGGAGGCATTTTCTCCTCTCCCCCTTTTAAAATAATCAGAAAAATGTGTTCTCTTGCATTTTAAGAAGCCCGGTAGGTCCTCGGGGCTGGGTAATTCAGTGGCTCAGCAATTCCATCTGGGACCCTGGTTTTCCATCAAGAGGCATTTTGTATCCCTTCTGTGTCTTCATTCGTCTGAGAAAATGATCCCGAGTGAGATTTGCTGGACTGTGGTCATCTCTCCCGATCCACACCTTGCCTTCCTGAAAGCCGCTAGCTGCTGGCTGCCCTCCCTCCCATCGGCCTGGGGACCCCCACCAATGTCTCAAGCATCACATACTCTTTGCATTTCTTTCTTCAGCTCCAGAAGTCTCGGGACCTGGGAGAGGGGGGCTCTGAAGCTGGGCTATATTCATTCCCCAAGTCTTCTAAATACAGGGGATTTCAAAGAGCTGATCACAAATCAAAGTAAAGAGCCACAGTCTTGGCTTTGTTCCCTGTCTGCTGTTTGTATATTTTATATTATCATGGGCCGGGGGCGCCCACAGCGGGGCCTGCTGGTTATAACTACAATCAATCAATCCCAACCTATTTTCAGGACCTGCCAGCCATCGGGACAACTTCCAGAACAATCAGAGTCCTCTTTTTATTATTTAAAGGCGGGCGAAAGGATGCAAAAATACTTAATGAGAGGGTCGGGCTGACCAAGGGACAGACTGGCCAAGGCCCGAGCGCCTCCATCTCCGAGGCCTGGTGGGCAGACTTGGCACGTAGGCAATCACTTTGTCCCTGTCATTGGGGGTAGGGTGGCTCTGGGTGAGCCCCACAGCTCTCATCTAACGCAGAAGAGGTGCCTAAGGGGTCAACGAGACATTTAGTATGGGTGTCCCCGCCACCTTCTCAGTCTAGACCTCTGTCCCTAGCCAGGACACAGTGGCCGGTATCCCCAGATGTCACAAGTGGCAGCCCGTGGCAATGCCTGTGGCTCTCCAGGGCACACATGGAGTCAGCAAAGGCCCACGTGGTCCCCTTTGGACTAGAGGTGTTCAAGAAAACACAGGACGGCCAGGTACATTTGAATTTCAGGTAAATAACACTTTTAGTGTAAGTATATCCTAAATATTGCATGGGGATATACTTATGCTAAAAAAGAAGATGGATTGTTTATTTGAAATTCAAATGTTAGCTGGTCATCCTTTATTTATACTTGCTGGATCTGGCAGTTCTACCTCGGGTCCTTGTTACTGTCGCTGCACGTCCCTCCCAGTGGCTCCAGCGGATGTTCCCAGCGGACAGCGCCTGGGATTCTTCCTCGCAGGCCTGGTCTCGGCTGCTGGAGCCTCTCTGCCTGCACATGTGGAGAGCGGAGGTGCCTAGGGGTGCCCTTTGCCCGCCCTGCCCCAGGGTGGTCTGGAGCCCACCGCCAATGATTGCTGGGCCCAGGAGTGGGAAGGTCCAGCTCTCCTGCCTTGGGTCTGGAAGGGTCAGGTGGAAGCTCTCCTTTGCGGAGCGGGGCCCGATGCTGCACATGCAATGGGCTTCGCGCCCTGGCCTGGCCTGCTTCCCTCATGCCCTGGCCAGTTTTTGCTGGGAACTCTTCCTTCGAGAATAGCTTGCACTGGAATCCTTGGCTTCAGGTCTGCTTCTGGGGAAACTCTGCCTAAGACAGCTAAGCCGGGGCGCGCGGGGGGGGGGGGGGTCCTTAGTGAGGGGAATGGAGGCTTACAGTGAGCTGCAAAAAGGGAAGGTGGGGGCAGCGGGAAAGCTTCCAGAGAGAAAGGCCCGGGCCCCTTGTAGCTCCCGAGGGAGAGGGAGGCAGCAGAATGAGGCAGCCTAATTCCTTCCCAGTCTGGCTGGGGATGGAGGGTTACCAGCCAGTTGGCCTCCGGAGAGGGGCCCGGGCACCTGTGTCCTTCCAGGGAGCCCAGCTCTGCCAGTGGCCCTCCAAAGCCAAAGCTCGTGTCTGAGGGCCGCTCAAGCCAGACACGAGGCCCTCGCTCTCAATCCGGCCACGGGTTAGACTTGCAAGCGTTCAGCGTGTTGCCCGGCATGCAGAGGGCAGCCGGGGTAGGCTGAGTGATTGCACAGAGTTGCTCCGTGCTCTCCCTGCCTGTGCATCATGCTTCCGGAAGCCTACCTGCTCAGTTCTGCAAAGGCCCCACGGCATAGGACATTTAACAAGCCCGTAGGTTCTTCAGTGCTGATGTGGGGACGCCAGACGCCGTGGCAGTGGCATTGGCCACCTTTTTTCCTTCAAAAAGGAAAGCTTATTCTCAACCTCGGTTGCACATTTGAAATAACCTGGAGAAATCCCGATGCTTGGATCTCACCCCCAGGGACTCTGTTTTAATTGGCCTAGGTAGGGCCTGGGCATCGGGATTTTTGAAAGCTTCCAAGAGATTCTAGTATACGGCCAGAGCTGAGAGCCACTGGACGCGAAAGTTCTATGGATGGAATGCTTCAGGGCACGCTGGGAGAAATGGGATGGCAGTGTTTGTGGTGGTCACAGGTTGCTGGTCCCCCCTCCCCCTGCCCCACTCCCCAGAGGTGCTGACTCAGTAGGTCCAGGGCTAGGCCTAAGAATCCGCATTTCTCAAAAATTCCCAGGTAATGCAGATACTGCTGGTCCTTGTGAACTTTCACCCATTTGTTCCCCATTGGTTTACCCCTCAATGGCATCCTAAGGGACTGTGTATTCGTTCGTTTTGCGTGTATGATGCTCTGTAATGAACCGTCCCCCACATCTCCGTGACTTCACAGTCGCAAATATGTGTCTCATACTTGCAGACCTGGAGGTTGGCCCTGAGCTCAAAGGTGGGCAAGATCGGAGCCCAGGCTTCAGTCTGGGTTTGTAAATGCCCCACACGGACTCGTTCTGTGACCCAGGACAAAGAGGCCGTGGCTATCTGGGACACGCTCTTTTAATAAAGGAGGACAGAAGCCTCAAGGGGGCTGGCGGGAGCTTAAAGCTTTAGTTTGTCATTGACACGCCGTCACTGTCACCCACATTTTCTCGGCCAAAGCAATCTACATAGCCAAGCTCCAAGTCAGAGGATGGGGAGATACACTCTGTCCACAGCAGACGGTGTCAGAGACAAGGAGTAAAGAAAGAATTAGGGACAAGTAATATTATCTCTCTAAACGTGTTAGGTGTCAGGCCCCGACGTGAAATTCTGGAGAGACCCAGAAAGATAAAGCAGGGTCTCAGCCTCTGAGAAGCACAGACTGGCCAGAGCGACGGGCAGAGATACAAGAGGGTGCTGTCCATGAGACACAAGACGGATAAAGAGCAGGGGCCCAGAGGTGGGAATGCGTGTCGTCACTGGGATGTCTGTCCTCCCACACTGTGCGTCCAAGGTCCTGGAGCCTTGCCCGGGCTGCAGTTGCGGGAGCCAGGATTGTGCGTGGGAGTAGCCCAGCCGGCCCACAGCCGCAGGGCATGGAGTAAAAGGAATTGGGTCTGTGCCTGGGCTGGAGCAAGTTTGTTCCAGAAAGTCCAAAGTACCTAGTGCAGAGCAGAACAACTGAGGAGAACTGGCTTTTTTTTTTTTTTTTCAAAGGGCTGGCAGGGAAACAAGAAATACAAGTGAGCCATTGAGAAAGTAAAGCCGAGGGTGACTGGTGGAGGCCACAAGTTGGAGGGTAAGGACTGGGGGACGGGGTGCTTGTTGCATGGGGCTGGGGACAAGGAATGCACTATGAAAGTCGTCAAAGGGAAGTGGGTCTGGGCAGAGAGGGCACTTCAAGTGGGGTATAGCTGCTGAGTAGGAGTTTGTTGACAGATGGAGATTAGACGGTAGAGTGTTAAGGGTTCGGGTGATCATTCTAGGGGCACACAGACCCTCCCTTTTCCATAAAGTTCCCACACTTGTTCTCTCTGACCCAGCCCCCTTACAAGCCAGCATTTTGCTCGGTGTTCCAGACTGCCCTGCGGCCCACAGCGATCTCTGTAGTTCACAGGTCGCTGACATTTTATTGCCACTGAGGTCTAAGGAGTTTTTTTCTCTTCGAGTAATTACCACTGAAATTATGTGGTTCGGTCTTTGAGTGATTATAAAACTCTGAGACTCCTGGTTAGCAGAACTTAGTTTCCCAAGGACTGGGGCCCAGAGCCCCAGTGCTGAGTTCAAACACAGGATCCATCAGAACTCTTGTTCTTCAGCTGCCCTCGCTGAGTGGGTGGCGGGGGGGAGCCATGCCTTCCGGGGGAGGCCTTCCTTTGCTCCCAGAGATGGGGTCAAGTTTTGGTGGGCTTCTATTTTTAGAGGAGTCCAGTAAATCCCTCGGGGTGGCATAATGAAACACAGCAAGTTCTGAAAGTCCTCTTTCCAGGGATCTAGAAGCTTCTGGGGAGCTAGCCATGACCATTCCTAAGCTTCTGAGGTTGATGAGCTGATGAAGCCAGCAGGACCTCAAGAAGGAAAAGCTTGGTCGAGGTGCAAAGGGTTAAGTTGGGAGAAGGGGCTCAGTGAGGTGAGCCAGGGCAGCGGGAGTGGACATGCTCTTGGAAGCCGGGGAAGGGGGAACGCACTGAACAACATTTTCAGCACAGATTTCAGTCAGCTCCGCACAGGGACAGAGCAGGTGATGTAAGGGAATGAGCAGACTGGCTTTCTCTCTCTCTCTCTCCCTTTTCTTCCCTTTTCCCCGTAATGGTGTCTTAGGCTTTGTCTTGTTAGGCGCAGAAACTCTTTGCATAGTAATCACATAAGGAGAATCTCCACTCCCACCAAGATATATGTTCGCTCCCACTTTGCTTTAAAAGACACAGCCCTTTCCTTCCCGGAATTTCGAGGGAGACACGGGTGTAAGGAATATTTCACTCTCCTTTTAATGACACCACACCAGACCTGCAAAATGAAAAGAAATGATTTATGGCAACGGATACCTGACCTCGATGTCAGGGAGCAGCCTGGGGGGGTGCCAGGGTTGCTGGAAAGCTGGATACACATGTCCAGACCTATCACGGGCCTTTGGCTTCTCTGCTTCAGCTTCTGGGGCCAGATTTCCTAATGCGGCCAAAGAAGTGGGGAAAAAATATTTTAATATAAAAGCTTTCCAGTTTTGGAACATTGGCGCTGATTCACATTTTGTACAGTGCTGCCAAGGCCAGCAGTGGAGTGGGGACCCCTGAGTTGTACTTTCTCCTCCACATTTCCACTGGGGATAGTGTCCCTCGGGGTGGGATGGTCAACTTTCCCCAAGACAGACCCCTTCGAAATGCACAGACCTGGTCACAGGGCCACATTCCCCAGATGGGAAGGATCCTTCCTTATCCCCCTTAGCTCCCAGTGGCCGACGGCCCTCCTCGGCATTCCTTGGCTTTCGGGAGCACCGCCCCCATGTCTGTCTCCACCGCACGTGTCCACTTTCCCTGTGAGGGTCTGTGTCTCTCCATATCTCCCTCCCCTTATGACAGCAGGCACTGTGTTGGGGACCCAGATCCAGTAGGACACCCTCTTAACTCGAGTACATCTGCAAAGACCCTGTTTCCAAACGAGGTCATGTCCTGAGGTTCTGGGTGGATATGAGATTTTTTAGGGGGGGTGCTATTCAACCCAGGACGTGGGCCAAGTGAAATCCCTGCCTTGTTCGTTCATCAGGTGAACGTCCCAGTTGGCCAGGCCGCAGTCCCATCAGGATGCACTGAGGCCCACCTCCGAGTCACTGCTGGCCCGGAGAGGCAGGTGGGAGCCCAAGGAGGCCCAGCCGGTTGCCAGAGGCCTGCGGTGGAGGGCGGACCTGGCTCCCCCCAGCACGGCTCATGTGGAAGCAGGAGGCAGTCTCTGCCCCACGCTGGGTAGGACATACAGTCCCCGGGGCCGCCGAGCTCCAGCAGCCCGGGTCTGACTCCTGGTCACTTCTGGCCCTGGACATCTGTCCCGACAAGTTGAAAGACAGCTGCCACACAGGAAGGGCTCCCGCAGACCTCCAGCGGCTCGAGAATGAATCTCCGGGATGGGGAGAGGGAGCACGCAGACAATTTGCATGATGAATCTCAGACCCTTCTGAGGGGCTTTGCAAGGGCCGGGAGAACCTGTGTCTCAGATGTCACGGGTGGATACACCCTGGCCTTCCACGTTTCCATAATTCCGGAGAGAGCTTTTCTACCCTGGGGATCTTGCATTGGCCCTCACGGTGACTTTGTGGCCTTCCCCTGTCTGTGTGCCCTGGTGCTCGCTCTCCCGGGAGGGTCTCTGGTCTCTGCGGACAGAAGGCACCGCATGCATGCAGGAGGGGTAGCAGAGAGCCCAGTGAGCAACTGCAGCTCCTTTGGGAGCATGTGGACCACCCCCTCCCCCACCCCGGGACAGAGGTCTGGCATTCCTGAGTCTGATGTGACATTAGCTGCCGCCAAATGGAACCTTCTTCATAGCTTTGAGCCCGCTCTCCATGGGCTGCTCCTAGGGGGGCACCCGTGCTTGCAAAAACTGCAGACACAGGGCACTTGCTGCCCCCAAGGCAGCCCAACTCATTTTAGACAACTCTATTCTTTATCAAATTCGTCCCGATGTTGAGTCAGAATCCTTCTTCCCTGTACTTCACCCCTTAATCCCGGTTTATCCACTGGGGCCCAGTGCACAAGTATAATTCATCAAATTATCAGCTATCAGAGCTGGAGGCCACCAAGGCCAACCCCTCGCCTTCAGTTCCCTGTCCTGCTCCCGGTGCCACTTCCCGACGCACCAGCCATGGCCCAAGTCATCTGCCACCGTGTTTGTCTCCTTCTTGCAGATTTGAATAGCATTTGATTCTTATTTCCTTGCCAGACTCGGGTGCCCTTTTGGAAAGCTCAGGTTGGCCTTGTCATCCCAGGGAAGGAAAGGAGGGTGGCAAAGGTTTTCGGGACCAGCCTGCCAAGTGGCGTCCTCGTGGCCACACTCGGGAGCCCAGGACTGGAGCGGGCAGGAGATGGGCTCACCCAGAGATGGGAGGCAGGGGGTGAGGGTGTGGGGGTGGGATGGCCGATGGCAGGCCCGGCTCCCCACGCACCCCAGACCTACACGTGACCCTTGGCTGCAAACAGCTGCCATTCTTCCTGCTCGCACCCCCCTAGCCCGATATAAAAGCACACCCATCACAGTATTTATAGAACTAGTAAATAAAGAATAAAATCGCAAGTTAAAGTAGGTTTTGATTGCCTACGTGTTGGTAAAACCCAGCTGGAATAATTTGATTCATGCATGAAAAAAATGCCTCCGAAGCAGGGCCTTTTTTTAGTGAGCCGAAACTGAATCCCTCCTGCCACAGATAGAAATCTCTGTTCCTATAGTTTGGCTCTGAGACTAAGAATTAAAATCTAAAACGAGATTCCAAGAGAACTAATTATTGGCTCCCTCGAAATACACCAACTAGCCTTTCCCCAATCTTGCAGACGAAGCTGCTGAATGAAGCAAGGGGCGAAACTGTCCCCACCCCCGCGGAAGGGAACAAAGACCGTGGCGTCTGTTGGGCCTCTGGACGCAGCCCCATGGCTTGGAGAGCGGCGTTTTTAGGCCAGATTAGTTGCCATGTGAATTCGATTTCTGTTCCCGGTATCAAGGGGCTGTGACTAATTTTATATTCTGTGAGTGGTTTTTGAGGAATGAAAAAATCTATCTTTCCCACCCTCAGCCGCCCACTCCCTCAAATAAGGGTTTCCCCTTCCCACGATGCCAGACTGCTTTGCAGACAATGCCGCTCACTTGTTACGGGAGACTCGGCTGCTGCTTTCCTGCCTGTGATGCCCCCTCGCCAACCCCGCCCCCCACCATGTACACACATGCACACGTACGTGAAGCCTCAATATGGTGACCTTAAGGGTTAGCTGGAAAAATACTTTTGTTTTAGGGACTGCGCGGGCTGGGGGAAAGATGGAAAGGAGCTAGAACAATTAAAGGCTGTGCTTTGGGAGACCTGACCCCAGGAGGCATACTCCCAGAAGACATCCCTTCACTGCTCTTGACAGTTTTTCTTTTACTTTGATATACGGTCTACCAATTAGGCATCCAATTGAATTTCTGAGATTTGTTTTTATAAAACTGTGAACACTTTGGAGAGGATGAAGGTGTTCCCAGTCACTCACAGTTTAGTGAGAATTAGTCCAATAAAATTGTTGCTCTGAACACCTTCGTGGGGTCAGCTACACTGAGACAGTGAGATTTGGGGTGAGAAGGAGGGGTGATTTTAGTGACACTGTGCCTTGGGGGCGGAAAGAGGCTTGGAGAGACAGAGGACCTGAAGGAAGGGACAGCGGGAGGGAGAAGAGAGAGAGAGAACGGAGAAGAGGATGCCCCGAAGGCAGATTTCCTCTCTGCTACCACATTGCAGAGACTCCTACCTTGGGCTTCCAAAGTTTTATCTGATGGACCTCCATAATTTATTTAAAGAGACGATACCAATTTTAAACTGTTTTCATGGAGGGAACATTTGCTCCCAGTTCTGAACAACCAGACTGAAAGTGAATTTTTTGGGGGGGTGAGCAAGGACAGAGGGAGAAGGAGAGAGAATCCGAAGCAGACTCCATGCTGAGCGCAGAGCCCGACGTGGGGCTCCATCTCATGACCCTGAGATCATGACCTGAGCCGCGATCAAAAGTTAGACGCTTAACCAACTGAGCCACTTAGGCACCCTGTGAATTTCTTTTTTTTTTAGTCAGTAATTTAGGTTGTACAAATGACAAAACTGACATTCAGGAGGGCAAAGGGTGTCACGTGTGTCACAGTGAAGAATAACTCATTCTTCTTGATGTAGGGCACATAGTATCACAGATCAAGGGAGTGTTCTCTGTACCAAAAAAATCACCTGGACAAGTACATGGGGGTCACGGTCAAGTGCTTTGTCACTGACCCCTGCTGCCCTTCCCCACTCCCTGCTACCCTTTATTTTTCAGTTCTCCCCTTACTTGTGGCAGGGAGGAGAGGGGTTCTCTGAAGTGCCCAAATCCCTCTCGGCTGCCTGTAGATGTTCGCAGATGTTCATTCCCACCAGAGAGAACGTCTGCCGAAACCTAGTTATCCATATTCCGATGACTGCCGTGGCTCCAGCGGTTGAAATGATGCATGAGTTCTTGTCACGAGGACGCCGCTAGACCTGGCAGACTCCCTTGCCGGTGGTGGTTTCAGGACAGCAGGCAGAAGCGTGGATGCAGGGGAAGGAAGACTTCACCCCACCCGGCATGGGAGACCAAGGGTGCCCAGCGGGCGAAGTGACGGTTAAACACTTGTAGGCAAAATGGCATGTGTATGTTTTGGGGGACAAGGGTGCTCATTGTTTCAACAGATTCTCAGAAGGATCCTGGCGCCACCCCCCTCTCCCCGCCCCCAAAGACAGAAAAACCATCGGCACAGATAATGAGCTTACCGTCACAGTAAATACTTTGTTGTTAGAGAAGAGACTCAAAGGAGGAGGGTCGGTAATACAATGACTTCATCTGTCGGCACAGGTAAGACCATGCCTTGGTACCAAATTCAGTGGCTTACCATCAAAGAACTTACTCTGTACTCACAACCTGAAGGTGACACGGGCTGGCCGGGGAAGACGCCCACGACAATCCTGGACACACCGGGACCGAGAGAGTCTTTATCTCGGCCCAAGTGTGCCTTGTCACCATAGTGGCAGGAAACCAGGCTGCCCCCAAACTCGCTGATGGCCAGGCCTCCCCCCAGGAGTGCTCGGGTTTAATTGGCCCAGACAAGTCATACGGCCAAATGGGAGGGGGGGGGGGGGGGGGGGGGGGGTTGGGGATGTGTGGTCCAGCCACATGCCCCCAAGGAGAACTGGTATATTTGTGAACAGCCCTAATGACTCCCGCCACGATATAAAATTTTTTGAAAGAAAACCATAAAGTGTTCAGCTCATCCACTTTAAAAATTAAGAGCAAGGAACATAAAACTGTATTCAATAAATATAGTAGATAATAAAAAGAATTTCACTTCCATGTTATGGCCAATTAAGATAGACAAAGTTAAGGGGGAAGAGATTACAAGAGAGGGAGGGAAGGAAAGTGGGAGAAAACGCGGAGGGGGCTTTTGTGGGGAGGAAAGGATGGGGTGTGAGGCCAAACATGTCAGCAAGGTCGGTCTTCTCTGCTGACCGAGCCCCACATCTCAGGTCCTTTGGCCCTGGCTCCTCCGAAGCCTGGCAGTCTTCCAGTTTTTTCCCAGCACCCTATCTTTCTGGGGGCTGCCCCCAGTGCCCACATGGAGCTCCATTCGAGAAACACCTTTGCATGTGCCTTTCACAGGGGCAACGGACAAGAGGTCATGGAAATGGACATCGTTCCCAGGCCACTTGCTCACCCTCCCTCTCCCCCCGCCCCCCTGCCCCCCTCCACCTCCAGCCACCAGGGTTCCTTTGGAACCCTGAACACCCCCCTGCGCAGAGGCTACGGAGACACCGAAGTCTGTCAAAACCAGCAAGGAAAACCTCCTTCCTTAATGCAGTAACTGGATTCAGGGCACGTGGTGAAACTATTGCATAAATATGCTAAGCACATCTTTTATAATAGAAAAGACTCGTTCGTTCTCTCTGTACGTCCGCATGTTTTAAAGGCATAAACTAGCCCCAAGGGCTACGTCTTCCTCCACCCGCGTTCCTTGCCGGGCTCCCAGGGCTGAGGTTTCCTTCTGCCTTAGGAAAGTGCGGCTTCTGTGGCCACCTGCTGTTCCCACTCACAGCCCATGGCTCAGAAACGGGGAGGTCAGCCAGGAGCTGTCTCTGGGCTCCCGGAGGAGGGATGTGTCTAACCGAGAGATGGGAGAAGTCGGGGCAAGACGAGAGCTGGGGTGTCCTGTGATTTTCCAGATTCGTTTTGGTTTCTTCTTTGCTGCCATCACCCCAGGCTAAGATGGTGGGAATATTGCCATTCAGGGGCCATGAGCCCTGTGTCAGTGAGCTGTTGCTGTTTAACAAACGTCCCCAAGATGTAGTGGTCTAAAACAGGGACCGTTTATTATTTCTCATGGGTCTGTGGCTTGGCCAGGAGAGTCTTCTTGTCTGGGCTGAGCTCTAGGTCTCGACTGGGCTCACTCATGCACCCAGCAAGCTGGTGCGCCTGCCCAGCAAGCGGGCTGGCCCGCCTGCCAGGCTAGCCTGGGCTTGTTCACATGGCCATCGTAGGGTTCCAAGAGCAACAAGAGGGCAAGTCCCAAAGCTCCAGTGTTTTTCAGACCTTTGCTCAGGTCACTTCTGTTACTTCTGTTGGCTAAAGTAAGTCAGGAGGCCAATCTAGATTGAGGGATAGGGAAATAGACTCTAATCCTTGCTGGGAGGAGCTGTGAAGTCCCATTGTAGGGACAGGGTTGTCAGGAGGGAAAGGCTTTGTGGTTATTTGTGCAATCTACCACTCCTGAATCCGGGCCTTTCCATTCCATTCTCAGGTGTATGTTTCCCTGATGCCCTTCCTCCTTGCCCCACAATCTAGGGCAAATAGGCAGCGTGGGGTCAATGTGTACCACTCTGTGAGGGATTTGGAGTATCATCATGCATGGGCAAAGGGACCATCTTTGGTGTGTGTATGACAGCAAAACCAAATCCAAAATAATAGTGGGTTTAAATAAAATAGAAGGTTTTCTCAGGTTAAGCAGAGAATCTAAGAGCCTTGATGAAATCATCAGAGACCAAGGCTTCTTCTAGCTCACCTCTAGCCAACCACCTTCGGATGACTTCCCTTGTCCTCATGGTCTAAGAAGGCTGCCATAGCTCCACTCATCACATCTGCAGGCAGCAAAAGGGAAGAAAAGGACAAGAACTGATCTTTCTCTTAAAAGAGAGGCCTTTCAGTAGTTTCATTCACTCCTGCTGACATTTCATTGGTCATGAGCCATTCTTCCAGGTACAGGACATATCTACCTGCTAGGGTGACTGAGGAAAAGCTGGGCACATTGATACTCTAATACATTTTCTGACTAAGGAGGAGGAGCAGAAAGGATATTGCAATCTTTGCCAAGGGAGGTCTTTCCCTAACATGGTATGTGAATGTGAAATCACGAGGCATATTTGCATACGTCTCATTTGCTCACTTACCACTCCCGGGGTAGAGTCATGTCATGTCGTCAGTTCAGCTCAGGTAAAGGCACACATTCCCCCTCTGTGGCTTGTTGTTCCCTGTGGCCCAGCAGCCTCTTGGGTAATGCTCTGAGAAGGCCAAGAACTGGCTCCCTTACTTCATCCCAGGGGTGAGGTTCATATTCATGGTATTTTGGGGTAACACTCCCCTCTCCATGTCTACCATAGTCAGGCAGGAGGAGAGCCAGGAGGCAAGGCTGCGGCATCTGGGGTAAGGTGGAGCTGTGACCAGACCGAACTTTCTGGCTGAGCTTTGCCAGAACCTAGCTGCGCCCAGTCACCAGCACGGTCCCGACCTCCTGATGCCAGGTTATAGAATAGCATGAAACAGGTCTGCCCAGCGAGCTGGCCCTCCTCTTCTCTTCCGCAGCCTCTAAACAGAGGCCCTCTGGTTCTGGTCCCCCCAGTACCCACCGCCCTGCCTCGTCATGTTCTCCCTGCTGGCACCCCATCCAAGGAGCCCAACGATTTATAAAAGTTGACACGTTCTTTGTGACCACCATGACTGATGTGTGCAAGGGACATGGAGACCCACTTTGGTTCAATCAAACTGATGCCCCAAGTGAGGTCCTCGGTCCAGTGACATCGGCCCCATCTAGGAACGTGGTAGAAATGCCAGGCCCCCATCCCAGACCCACTGAACCTTGTCACCGGATCCCTCGAGGATTCACGTGTCCATAGTGTTTAGGCTGTGACCCCAAGAGGCACTCTAAGGGGGCAGTGGGCCCTTGATCGGGAAGCAGGGGCCCCCAGAAGGACCCAGAGCTAGGTGACCCCTTCTGGGTGCTCTGTGCTGGGGAGCAACCTGACAGAAGGCCCCCACCACTGTATTGCCCCTGGAGGGCTTCCTTACCCTGTCTTCTTGACCCCATCAGCCCCCCTCTGATTTTAGAAACTGTCTTTTCCTTACTACCAATCCACGATCCTTTCTCTGCAGCAGAAACCCCAAGATTTTCTGTTAAGTTTGGCACAGATGCATTTGGAAGCAAAACCTGGTTCGAACTGATGTGAGGCTTTTTATAGTCATTATTTATCGCACTTTGTATGTCTCTTCATATGTTTCGGCACAGCAATATTAACGTGCCTGATTGCCCGCCAGGGGATGTTTCCGAAGACCTGGTTTCTGCGGGTCTTCCCTTCCTGATCCACCAAAACTTCGCAGTTCAGAACTCGTCGGACCCTGAAGGGTCTAGGGAAAGGTTAGGGACCTTTATCTCCTTTTCCCCTCATGGATGATGCATTCCATTTTTTAAAAATTTTCCCCTTCCTGGCAAGTAATGATAATAATAATTGTTATTATTAAGTACAAAGGTAACACTTGTGTGGAAAAATTCAGGCTATGGAAGTAGAGGACCCCATCTCTGCTCCTCGTCCTGGCTTGGTGTTTGCATTATTTCCTTTTCCTTTTCTTTTCTACACTTGCAGAGGTGTACCCTGAAATGCGTGTGGGCACAAGCATTTTATGTATTTGTTTATTTGTTAAAGATTTTATTTATTTGCTTGAGAGAGCAAGAGCGAGAGAGAGAGCACAGAGGGAGAGGGAGAAGTAGACATCCCCCTCACTCCCCTCCAACCTCCCACTGAGCAGGGAGCCTGATGTGGGTCTTGATCCCAAGACCCTGGAATCATGACCTGAGCTGAAGGCAGACGCTTCACAGACTGAGCACCCAGGCACCCTCACATTTTAATGCTAAAAGCGCAATCACATTTTGCCCAGCCCCCTGCACCTCTGCCCACCCCTACTTCAACAGCCATGCAGCAGCACTTGACCGCTTGGCAGGGGGGCCCTGCTGTGCCCCTGGGACTTTCCCACATGCAGGTGTGCTTTCCAACTGCCAGGGTCCACGTCCTTGGGCTCGAGGGCTGTCTCCAATGCCAAAGGCAGGGAAGGCTGGCAGCGCCAGGGAATTAAGAGTTTAGCAAGCAGCCCTCAACCACGGAATCTCAGGAGTTGGTCTACAATCCTGCCAGCTCCCTTGCTCTTGGGCAACAGCTCTTGGAGGCATTTCTTAGAGCCCCTCTGCAGGAATGAGTCCCAGTTGTCCATAGGGATAACCAGCTTGATATTGAGCTTGACACCTTCTTTTGTTTTTCTAAACACCCCAACATTTATTTATTTTAAAGAGAGAGAGTAAGAGCACACATGCACTTGCTCGCAAGTGTGGATAGGGGCAGAGGGAGAGGGAGAAGAGAGACAGAATCTCGAGCAGATTCCTTGCTGAGCGTGGAGCCCGATGCAGGGCTCGATCTCACGACCCTGAGATCATGACCTGAGCTGAAATCAAGAGTTGGATGTTTAACCAACCACCCAAGCGCTCCTTGAGAGCCCAAATATTGCTTGCCTTCCCTACCCTGACTCCTGCCCCTATTTTTCTCTACTTCTCAAGCATTCCTCTCCTGGGTTCCCGCCACCTCCTGAATAAATAATTTGCCTTCTAATGCTTGTCTCAGCGTCAGTTTCTTCAGGAACCCAAACTATGACAATCGCAAAATACCTTTTGCTCTTTATTAATTATGGATATGCCTTAATTTCCATAACCATTTCCCTAATACGGTCCTATTATTGGATAATTCCGGGACTGCTAACCTTCCAATGGGACCCATGAGGCTGTGGTAAACCTCCTTGTGCCTTTATATTTTGGGGCACACGTGTGTTTCTGAAAGAAAGGCCCGTAGAGATAGAGTTTCTGGGTCAAAAGGTAAGGACATTTAAGATTTTGATAGATACTCAGGCATTTCCCTTAAAATATTTTGGATGTTGCATCATTTTCTCTGCCAGGTGTTGGGGAAAGGGTACAGTGCGGGGGTGTGGGGGGTGGAATTCAGCCACCCTAGCCCTCTGCCCAAGCCATTCATTTTTGTCTCCTTTATGGCTGTCTGTCTTCCCTTTCCAGTTCTTGCTCTAGAGGATTCTCTGTCTCTACCCCTGAGCTAAAATAGATGGATATCTGTCTTTCTGTAAACACTTTGAATAGGTCTTATCCTTGTCAGGGATGGGGGTAAGAGGAAGAGCGGAGCTGAGAGCTGGTGAAGAACGGCGTCCTGAGGCTGTTGCTTAAGCACCTAGAACTAGCCAGACCTGAAGCCTCGTTATTTGCCTTTGTTTGTGTCCATAGAGAAGCTCCTGAGACGAGGATTTGATTGAAAGTAGTTTCTTTGTAAAATGATCTCAGGGAGTGCACGTAGGAGAGCAGGGAAGCACTCGTCTCTCGTGTCTTGTCTTTGGCGCCAACTGCCCTCTAGGAATCATTTGGTTTTTCACCTGTACTTCTTCTGTCCCCAAGCAGCCTGAGGGCATAACTCCCTGGGTGCCTATGACATGCTAAGCCACAGCTCCCCTAGGAGGTCAGTCCTTGGAGGGTGTTTGATCCATAAGGTTCAGAGAGAGTAAGCAACTTGCCCGAGGTCACACAGCTAGGACAGGACGTGGCAAAAACATGGGCTCAGGTCTGGGTGAGCTGACGACCAGTGTTTCTTGCTGGCTTTCTTGCTCCAGGCCACCTGTCCTTTACCCAGTCCCTTCTTCCATTAGGTGCCCCTCTCTCAGACCCTCCCTCCACCCCCACAAATAAGAACAGAAAATAGTTTCCCGTCCTTTTGGTTCCTTCCCCGAACTCTGGCTCACTGATACTAATCTCCCTGCATTTCCCCCATAGAGAGTTCTTTGCCATGGCAGCTTCTCACCCCACACTGCGGATAAGTGAGCAGGCCAGAGAGGCAGCGTGGGTACCCCGAGGCCACACAGCCGGTGGTCGGCAGACCAGGCCTTGGGAGCTCAGTTTGCCTGGAAACCTCGGTAGGGCTTCCTCAACACAGGGTGTTTGCAGAATGTCTGCTGTCCAGATCCCCAGGGGCAGGGAGCCACGTGTGACCTCACTCAGGGGTGGAGTCGTGGGTCCTGTCTTTATCAGCCTCTGGCAAAAGGAATTCGAGTATCCTCAGATGCGTCTGCGAACGGGACCAACAGAACAGTTCCCCAAGGAGCTGGGAGCATGGGAACGGCCTGACTCGGCCTTCCAGGGATCCTCAGCCGAAATGGCCAAAGCAACCCTTCCTCCCGGCACCAGGCCTGTGCTGCTTTGAAAACGCAGGCCCTGTTCAGCTGTCGCCCGGCAACGCCACACACAAACATTTACTGACAGGAAGAGGCGAGCGGCATTAAAGCCGCCTGACAGGGAGGTGATGGGGCAGCGGGGAGAGGCGGAGGTAGACAGTGTGTAACTGCCAAGCCGGAAGGCTGGCCCGTGGCCAGCGCACTGAGTTTAACCGTCTGTGTCACTGCCCTCCACGTTCAAGGAGAATGCTGCCTGCGGCCGTGTTTCCAGGCAGAGCACCCCCAACGCGGCCTGACCCTGGGAGGACACACGTGGGGTCGGCATTTGGTGGGGGGTCCCCACCCCCCATCCCCTCCCATCCCATCACAGCCCCGGGCGGCGGCACCTGGACCCAGCTGCGGAAGGAGCGGCCAGCTCTGGTTCTGGGGTGCCCCTCCACGGGGCTGCCCCCGCCTTCCTCCGAACAGCTGGCAGGCCCCCGATTCCTGCCCCCCTCCTCCCTCTGCCCTTCTGAGGAGGGAACGGGGCTCGTGGAGGGTCTCCGGGTGACCGCAGCCCCTTTTCCCTGACACTCTGCTCCGGCAGACCGGGCAGAGTTCAGCCTCAGCCGGGAGCCCCACACGGAGACACTGAGGCTTCCAGGTGGGTTGGGCAATGCTAGAAACATCTCCCGCCCTCCTGTTGTTCTTTTTTCTCAGGCTCCCCTTTCCTCAGTGAACCTCCCACTTAGCCCTGAATTAGTGACAAAGGCCCTTCAAACATGCCCACGGTGGCTGTGCGGCAGGGACCCAGGCAAGAGATGGGAGTGTGGGAGCAGGGCGCGAGCAGAAGAAAAGCCATTCCCCCCTCCAAAGGCAGCCGGCCCCTCGGCCTCTAGAAGGTCAGCCCGACAGCAGGCTGTGGAATCTGATAGCACTCCTGTAGCTTCCAAGAAATAATTATTCCCAGGAAAGTGTTTTCAATTTTAGATAAACTGCTGTTTAAAACGCAGAGAGGACAGAACGCGAACAGTGGCAACAGCGTGCGGCTTCCCCCAGCGGGCCCGTCATTAACCATTGCTCCCCGAGCTAAAGGCTGCGGCTCTATCCCCAATTAACAGCCACATTCCAGCAAGCTCCCTGTTTATCAAGGCATTAGCGCTGACATCTGGGGACGGGCGTCTGCCCAGGCCTGCCAGCCGAGAGGATTGAGCTCCGGTCCGCCCGCGCTCCCACCACGGCCCCCGGCCCTCGCCCCAGCGAAGGGTGGGCCCCCTGCTAGGTTGGCTTCTTCTCACTCCCGACCCACCACCGTGTCATTCTCCCATCAGCCGGGTGCGAGCCAAGTGGCCCGGTCCCCGCGGGGACACATGTGCCTCTGCATGACCGTGTGTGTGTGCCCACGTGCCCGTGTGCAAGAACCTGGTTTCCGCAGAAGACGTCGTTTGGGGACAATTCTCTAAGTAATATTCCCTGGGAACAGAAATGCTTTCTCTACCTTCTCAAGCCTGTGTGTGTGTGTGTGTGTGTGTGTGTG
>RCUC01016168.1:0-15702 GCA_003697995.1 Taxidea taxus jeffersonii
AAAAAAAAAAAGAGAGGTTAAATAAAAATATATTACTGTGAGGTGCTTAGGCTGTATGTAAATCTGTATAATATTAATTCAAGGAAGAAAAGAAGTAAATGACATATAATGTAATTGTTATGCCCAGATTGCAGGACCACCACCAAGAAGACCACCGAGAGCCAGACGTTCCGAAATGCAAAAGCAAGGCTTTATTCAGGCGGGCTGCAGCTCGGGCTTCGTCCTACACACCGACACAGCGGAGTCTAGGAGGAAGCCCCGAGCTGAAATTTCACAGGGCTTATAAAGGCAAAAACCACAAAGTATTCCCGAGCAAAATCACATGTATAGGCGACCTTTAAAATGATTGGTGCTGGGGTTGCTTAAGCTGCGCTGTTCAGCAGGGATTGGCTACTTTGTCTAGGGGATATCTTTTGAAAGTTGTTTGTACGAGGGCGGGAAAGTTGCAGGGAGTAGCAAGACCGGTTGGGACTTGATTAATTTATCTACGAAGTGGGGGTAGTTTGTGGTTTAGTAACCAGTTCTGTTCCTGGAATTCCTGTCTCCTTGTCTGGAATTTATGCAAGCTCTGGGTCACTCATAGTTAAATATGAACAACAAAATGGCTACTGCCTCAAAACGGAGTTACTTTAGCCCTTCATAATTAGTAAAATAATCAATAATCTACAAAGTATTAATAAAAATGACAGAATGAAGACATTTGAAAATCAAGAATAATAATGGCAAAAATTGTAAGAAATCAGCATTTCCTGGATGCTGGAAATTAATTGCTTGCAGCACTCTAGGGAGCATTTATTCTAGAATATAAGCTGAATCTCAGTAAGAACAGTGACTTAGGTAGCTTTTTAATTTGCTCAGTTCCTATTCTCCTACCCTGCCCTCAGTGAGGTTCATACTAAACCTGAAAACCAATGACCCACAAACATGGTGAAACCAGCAGTCTGACAGCCACTGGAGGAGACAAAACAGATTTGGAGCTCATTTTAAATCCTCATTCTCAGATTTTATTGTTTTTTGGTCGGGTTGTTCCCTGGAAGACCCCACTAGCGAAGCAGTGTATTTGACCTGACCTGAAATAAACAACAAGAGCAACAAAAACAAAACAAACATTCCCTGGGTTATTTGTCAAAACAGTTTTTTAAAATTATTGTTTAAAATAATAGATGCTGGGGTGCCTGGGTGGCTCAGTGGGTTAAGCCTCTGCCTTTGGCTCAGGTCATGATCTCAGGGTCCTGGGATTGAGTCCCATGGTGGGCTCTCTGCTCTGCAGGGAGCCTGCTTCCCCCTCTCTCCCCTGCCTGCCTCTCTGCCTACTGGTGATCTCTGTCTCTCAAATGAATAAATAAAAATCTTTAAAAAGAAAAAAAATAACAGATGCCTAGGGGGTGCATATCAGTTGGGGCAAAAGAGGGTAGCCAAAAACCTCAAAAGGATAATCTAAGGAATGAGATATCTATAGGAGCTTTGGAAAGCTCTGGTGTATCACTGGCACTCTTAAAAGACAATGTGAATGTGTAGGGCTGTGTGCATATGCTCAACCAAAATCTGCACTCACTAAATTCCTAGCTACAAATCCTTGCTACAATCAGCAATCCTAGCAAACCAAATGGAAGGCAATGGAGCTAATATAGGAGCAAAGTTTCCTTCTTTTTTTTTTTAAGATTTTGTTTGTGAGAGAGAGAGAGAGCACAAACAGGGAGCAGGAGAAGCAGGCTCCCCACTGAGCAAGGAGCCTGGTGAGGGACTGGATCCTAGGATCCTGGGATCATGACCTGAGCCCAAGGCAGACACTTAATGTACTGAGCCACCCAGGTATTCCCAGAGTTTTCTATATTAATGATACTGACCTGGTACTAATTTTAAATAGTGTTATGTTAATTTTAATACTCTGGACAAGCACCAAGAAAATGATCTCCCAAAATACAGTAAAGAAATGGCAAGGGAATGAAAATGGTACATGAGAAAATGTCTATTTAAAACAAAACCAGGGGCGTCTGGATGGCTCAGTGGGTTAAAGCCTCTGCTTTTGGCTCAGGTCATGATCCCAGGGTTCTGGGATCAAGTCCCGCATCAAGTTCTCTGCTCAGCAGGGAGTCTACTTCCTCCTCTCTCTCTGTCTGCCTCTCTGCCTACTTGTGATCTCTGTCTATCAAATAAATAAATAAAATCTTTAAAAAAATTAAAAATAGGGGCGCCTGGGTGGCTCAGTGGGTTAAGCCTCTGCCTTCAGCTCAGGTCATGATCTCAGGGTCCTGGGATTGAGTCCCACGTCGGGCTCTCTGCTCAGTGGGGAGCCTGCTTGCCCCTCTCTCTCTGCCTGCCTCTCTGCCTACTTGTGATCTCTGTCAAATAAATAAATAAAATCTTTAAAAATAAATAAATAAATAAAGCAAAACCATAGGGATGCCTGGTTGGTTCAGTCAGTTAAGCATCAGACTCTTGATTTCGACTCAGATCATGATCTCAGGGTGGTGAGATTGAGCCCCATGTCAGGCTCTGTGCTCTGTGGGGTGTCTGCTTTAAGATTCTCTCACTCTACTCTCCCTCTTCACTTGTGTGCTCTTTCTTTCTCTGTCTCAAGAAAACAAAAACAAAAACAAAAGCACATATTAAATAATTCAGTTTATAGGAAATGCCCAAATAGGCAAATCTATAGAGACAGAATATAATTAGTTGTACCTAGGGCTGGAGGGATTGGGTAAATGGGGAGAAACTGCTAATATGTGTGATATTTGGGGGGGCAGTTCTGGAAGTAAATAGTGACAGTGTTTATGCAGCTCTGTGAATATACTAAAACTACTGAGTTGTATACTTTAAAAAGGAAAATTTCATGATTTTAAAATTATATCTCAATTTTGAAGTACACCATAAAAATGTAAAACACTAAGTAAGTAGCCCATAAAGGAGAACAAATGGAATTGTAAATACTCTGTCCAAAAGAAGATAGGAAAACAGAAAAGAGATACCAAGAATAGATGAAAGAAATAGAAAACAAATTCAAAGATGGTAGACTAGATCCAATAATGTCAATAATTACAATAAAAGTAAATGAATAAACTCTATAGTTAACAGGTAGAGATCCACGTAAGAAAATCCAAATATATGCTAGTTATAGCAGACTCACTTTACATATGAAGACAAAAACAGGTTGAAAGGAAAAGAATGTAAACAAACAGTATCATTACAGTGTTAGAATGACTGTCATTATCAAGATGGACCACATATTGGATAGTAATACAAATGAGTTCTGAAAATATCAGTGGATTAAAATAACACAGGGTATTTCCATCTTTGGAAGCAAAATATACTAACTCAAAACCAAGTGATTTTAAGGGAAGATATATAAATAATAATAAGAGTGGAAATAATAGAGGAAACCAACAAAACAAAGCATTGGTTCTTTGAAATGGCTGTTAAGATTTATAAATAGTTAGCAAGAATAATCAAGAAAATAAATGGGTATAAATTAGTCAAATCAGATATGAAAGAGGAGTCATAACTCTGGATACTAGAGACATTAAAAATAATAATGAAGTATTATGAACAACTTTATGCCAGTAATTCAAGAACATTGACCAATGGACAACTGCCTTTAAAGTTGCAGCTTAGCAAATTACCTCAAAGTAGCTGACAGTCTAAATTTATAATTAAAAATCTTGTCATAATGGAAACTTTGGACCTAGAGGAATATTCTACAACCTTTTTTATGAGGCAAATATAACACAGATACCAAAAGTTGAAAAAGATATTACAAAGAAAATATAGATTGATATCCTCCATGAGTATAAATGTTAAAAAATCATTTAAAATATTAACAAATCAAACTCAGCAATATATAAAAGAGATAAATCATTATATCCAGGTGGGTTTTATCTTATGATTGTAGGCTTGGTCCAACATTGGAAAGTCAATCAATATAACTGACTACATTAATAGAACAAAAGAGAAAAAAACACATGATCATCTCAATGGATGCGGAAAATACATGGGACAACTATCAATGCCCATTCCTGATGTAAAAAAAAAAAAAAAAACCTTTTAGCAAAGTAGAAGTGGAAAGAAATTTCTTCAAAATAATAAAGTACATTTATGATAAAACTAAAAGGAACCCTAAACTTAATGCTGAAATAGTTAATGTTTTCCACCTAAGATTGGGAACAAAGCAGGGATGTTTACCCTTGCCATTTTTAAATAACACTGTACTGAAAATTCCAGCCACATAAATAAATTAGGGAAGATGAAGCAAATGTCTGTTTATTTTCATGGCATGATTGGCTATGTAAAATATATAAAGAAGCTGCCTGCCCAAAATACTCAAATTTTTGAAATAATCAAAATATTTTTTGAAATAATTATTTTAAATAATCAAAATATTTAAAATAATCAAATTTTTAGTATTGGTGATTTTAGCAAGTGCTTTGGGTACAAGGTCAATATAAAAATTGAATAGGATTTTTATATGCTACTAATAAACAATGTTAAAATAAATGTAAAAGTAAAAAGTTACAATAGCATCAAATAAAGTAGTAACAAATCTGAAAAAATACGCAAAATCTTTTCACTAAAAGCCTGAAACATCACAGAGATAAATAAAGAACAAATTGATAGAGGCCTTTGTTTTTAGATGAAAATTGGGTAATTAACCGTGCCTTTAGGGGCGCTTGGGTGGCTCAGCAGGTTAAGCTTCTGCCTTCGGCTCAGGTCATGATCTCAGGGTCCTGGGATCGAGTTCTCTATCGGGCTCTCTGCTCAGCGGGGAGCCTACTTCTCTCTCTCTGCCTATCTCTCTGCCTCCTTGTGATCTCTCTCTCTGTCTGTCAAATAAATAAATAAAAATATTTAAAAAAACAAAACAAAACAAAACAAAATGCCTTTAGATTTGAAATGAGAGCTAATTACCTCTTAAGCAAACTCCATTCCTTTTATTACATCAAGATTAGAAGGCCTGGAAATTTGGGAACCTATGCCCAGTGCATAAAATCAAAATTCTGATTCCCTTTAATTAAAAATCTTTTTAAAAAGATTTTTATTTATTTATTTGACAGAGCAAGACACATCAAGAGAGGGGACACAAGCAGGGGAAGTGAGAGAGGGAGAAGCAGGCCTCCCGCTGAGCAGGGAGCCCAATGGGGTCATGACCTGAGCAGAAGACAGAGGCTTAATGACTGAGCCACCCAGTCACCACTCCCCCCCACCAAAATAAAAATCTTGGTTTTCAACTTCCTGCATATGTGTGTTTAAGCATATGTGACTGGAAATGCTGTGTGATTTTCCCACTACTTACTGCAGTGCAAAGCAATTCCCTGAAACCTTGCTTCAACTTTCCAAGGAATAGTACTTCTCTGTACTTTGAGTCTCCTATTTTGAATAAATATCCAGTAACAAAAGAATTGTCACACCTGCCCAGGGAAATTTGGTATATATTTGTATTTGTATCAAGTTAGCATTATTGCTGAAGTGCCAAATTAGTAATGTTTTGGTGTTTCATATTTAGATAGTAGCAATGGGATAAGAGCCTGATGAAGGGTAATTATCTTTCTATTTAGCTAGAACCCATTTCCATCTTCAAGAGGAATTTATCCTATCCTCTAAATTATTTTGCTTGTAGGAAGTTTGTATTCATCATTTATAGTCTTCCTTTTGCAGAAGGCTTACCTGATGTCATTGGGCCATTCAGTAATCACATTATCACATTAAATTCTATGACCAAAAATTGCTGAGGAAATAGTGTCTCTGAGCTTTCCCACAAACAAGAATTTGAAACGATAGCTTTGTAGTCAATGTCATTTTAGAAATGAATTGTGATGGGAATTTCATATTACATTGCTTCTCCTTATAGTGTGAAAAATGGATTATTACCACAAAACCGCAGAAAGATTCTCCAAAGGCTGAGAAACTGGATCTGCTACTTCGACTTACGCTTAAGCAAATGGATATTACTTTTGTCTGGCCTTGAAGGCTTGGTATTCACTTGTGATTTTTCTTTATGTTCCCAGCATCAAGGATTATCAGGGAAATCCTCAGTTTTACAGTAGAATTCTGTTCTTGTACTCATTTATTCAAGAAACCAACCAGTCCAATTCTTGCCATCTGACCTATTATATCCCACTTTACCCATATAAAATTATGTGTATTCACCCTAACCCATCAAACCCAAGTACTAGTGAATCCTTCCATTAAAGGCACTTTTTCTGTGTGTTAGTGAAATGCTGCTTATTACTCACTGCATAATTATGTCTGAGTATGTCTAAACACCTAAACCAGTAAGAAAGAAAGCAAAGCATTTGGTAGTTCTCTGATCAGAATCTTTTAGAACTTGATGAGGTCAGGGAATGTATATTGTTCAGCTTTGCCTCCTCAGTATTCAGAATACTGCTTGACAAAGGAGTAATCAAGACATCCATGTTTAACAAGTAAATATGTAGATGAAGTAAAACACCACCATTTTAAGAATATTCAATATCATCACAACCGGTGTCACTGATTTTTTTCCAAGTTCCGTGTGTATGTGTATGAGTGTATGTGATTTTATTGGTGAAAGCCGAGACAAACCTGCCTAATTACTACAATTTTTGTGTTCGAAGTCAGCAAGGTGAAACTACAACTGATCTTTTCTGTAGGTTTTATGTCTTTATCTCTGGAAAAACAATAGCTATTTCTCCTGAAATCAAGCCTGCAATGTTAGGATCATTTCCCACTCATCAGCACACATTTAACATGTTACTAAGTCTACCGCAACTGCTTTGTAATTTCCCAAGCCCTTTCCTGTCTCTACATCTATAGACACTGTGTATGCTCTGGTTACCAAATGACTTGATTACAACCTTCCTTTGACTTTATTTGCCTTTGTACCTGTACTAGATAGCATAATGAAATGACCAGCACTAAAACCAGTTTCTTCTAACTCACCATACCTCTCTTCATGTTTTTTTGATGGTTCACTGTTGGGCTGTAGGTTATTTAAATATTTGTTTTCTATACTTGCTTTAAGCAAAATATGGTTCACATGCACACATGTGTGTATTTGTGTAGACAGAGAAGAATGGGGTCCCGACCTTAAGAAAATTGTAATCTGTAGGGGAAAATACACACACACACATACACACACATGCATACTTTAAGGCACATTTGCAAACCAGTCATCTAAAACTTCTTTGCATGTTAATGAAAATGTTATTTATATATATATATATATATATATATATAAAACACATTATATATTTATAAATATGTATGTAATGTTGTATATATAACATTATAAATTTTATAAATATATGTTATATATATATATTTGAATCCACACATATATGTACTTCAGAACTAACTAGAAATGTTAATCAATTTTGATGATAAAGTTTTTATGTCCCCTGTAAATGATACTTCCCTTCTTGTATTCTCCCACTCTTTCTAGGTGTCTGTCTCAAATGCAAAGTAGTCTACTATATATCACATTATTCATTGAGATTCCAATGTATTTAAGAATCATCAGATTCTGTATAGGAAATCTCAAATCTTGTCATCAGTAAGGTGTGGAGAAGCTGCACATTCCAAAAGGCATGCCTTTGTTTTAAATGTCCATGAGTTCTGGACTCACAGATTTTAATGCATGAAGGGGGACAGACGCTCAAAAAGGGCCAGACCTTATTCGTGTCTCATTTTATAAGGGGTCAGCTTTCTTCACCAGCCTGTCCCAAACACCAGGGTCATACCTACAATTTTCAGTCCAGACATGTTCGTGACAACATTAGCATGGATTATTTTACTCAGGACGTTAGATTGACAAGAGAAAAAAATTAATTGAGGATAATCAAACTCACCCTATCAAATAAGCTATATATAATTTACAACAATCAGTGTAGGTACAATTATATACAAAAATTATAGATACTATGTTTTGTGTTTTAACCATTAATATCCATTGTTTGTTACTAAATTGGTGAAACCTTTAGCAAGGTGGGCCTTAAAGGGACTCTCTCTATTCTGATAGAATCCGTATCTTCTTCCACTACCTTCATTCTGGATCTGACACTCTTCTATGACTGACACCAGTCTACAATTGTGCAGCATAGTTCTTGTATCAGACATATTAATTGCAGAAGATTCTATCTTCCCATCTGCTATGCCTCAAACTTCACACTTTCTGTATAGTCTTCTACAGCTATATTTGCATGGCCCCAGCAATCCCTTTTCTTGCTTTGCTACTGGACAGATTTATTAAAGTCCTGGAACTGCCACACATTTTCTTCAGAATGTTTGATGGCTCTCTCTCTTGAGAATGGTTTCTTTCTCCCTGCTATGCTGCTGTTCTTGGAACTTACTAACTTTCTCGGGTGCATTATAATGAAACTGTAGAATGGCAAAGAAAACAAATGACCTAAAATAAATAAGAAAGAAAAGACAAATATTGTACAAAGCACCGAACATTCACCCAACTATAGGCTCATTCAAATGTGTATTCCAAAATGCTATGATATTCCCAAAATTTGGTGGGGAAATGAAGAATTACTATGATTCATAATAGCAACTATTTATAGTAGGTCAGTTACAAAGTCCAATTTTTTTTTTTAATAGGAGGAAAAGCTATAGTCCCACATGATGGTTTGGCAACTGAGAATAACTAGCAGTCCTTTTTTTATATATAGTGTGAGTTCACTTTAAGCCACAAAATGTAGCTGGTGATAATGAACATTCAAATAACCATATAGAACTTTCCCACTCAAAATATATCAGAATACCCATGAGTGAGAACGCCATCATTCTAGAGACAGTCTTAAACCTGTTCTAAACTATGAAAATGAAACAAACACATACTGTACCAATTATATGAATAGTAACAAATGTTATATGAATGATTTGACACCACTTATGAGAATAATTTGCATAAAGACACATCCTGCCTTGACAGACCCCCAAAATAGTTCAGGTATCCCTATTGAAGGATTGGCATACTATTGTTTTTAAAACATGTTGTTTTCACTACATTACAGGAACTGGTAGAGCATAGGAGGATAAAGGAGCACATTTTTAAAAAACAAAATTGAGAATTCTAAAAGCAAAGTTAGAACATTTTCTTGATTGATTGATTTTCCCTTGTTCCTTACAACTCAGAAGCCTCATTGTTCTGAATTGAACCATATCGATCTCTGAAGTAGTTCTATTCAGAAGCTTTATTTATAGGAGTTAAATGCCAAACACTCTTTTCATTAATGTCCACATGAGGCTTAGCTTTCAGTGTTACAAATGTATTCCTAATTCTTGGGATTTTCACATTATTGATCAAAAGGGATAAGAAAGGTGTGCTTTTTGCTTGTTCTTAAGATCTGCATCACAAACAAGTCTAGATACTTAAGAAACACTTTGTACATATTTAACTTCAGTGTCTTTTCACTGTTTTTGGCTTTCCTCCAGAAAAATCCAAATGATTCTAAAAGACTAAGCACAATGTGCTGGTCATGTATGGAAGATGAAGGGGAGTTAGTGAAAATAAAAACAAAAAGCAAACATTTTCAGAAAGTATGTGGAGAATGTATATACAATATCCTATGAAATAAACCTTATTAATAGCAGGGTTCAAGTCTTCTATATTTTTATAATATTTGGTGTGATTATTAGTAAGAGAAAAAGGTTTTTTAAAATATCAAATTGTGAGCATGAATTCATCAATTTCTCTTTGTAGTTCTACCCATTTTTCTGTCATGTATACATATATAAATACACTACATATAAAATATATATATGAGTTTATTTTTTTATTTTTTTTAAGATTTTTTTTTATTTATTCATTTGACAGACAGAGATCACAAGTAGGCAGAGAGGCAGACAGAGAGAGAGGAGGAAGCAAGCTCCCCACAGAGAGCCCGATGTGGGACTCAATCCCAGGACCCTGAGACCATGACCCGAGCCGAAGGCAGTGGCTTAACCCACTGAGCCACCCAGGTGCCCCGATGAGTTTATTTTTTATTGAATAAAGGGGATGTGTATCATTGTATGAGTTGAAGGTGTACAGTGTGTTATTTTGATACATATATATTGTAATATGATTGTTGATATGGTGATATTTATCACATTACATCATTATAGTACAATATTATTTTATGTATTTATTATACTGTGCATTAGATCTCTCTATAGCTTATTTACTAACCATTACAAATTCATAGCCTTACATACCATCACTCTCAATCCCCCCCACCCCATCCCCTCATAGCCATCATTTTACTCTCTGGTTTTTACAAGTTTAACTTTTATTAGATTTCACATGTAAGTGATATCATGTGGTACTTGTCCTTGTCTGACTTACCACATTTGCCATAATGCAATCAAGTTCCATCCATGTTGTTGCAAATGGGAGGATATATTCCTTTCTCATGGCTGAATAATGTTCCAGTCTGTATATGTACCACATATTTTTATCCATTTACCTGTCGATGGGCATTCTGGTTGTTTCCATATCTTGACTGTTGTGAATAATGCTGTGATTATATATATATATATACATATATATATATATAATCAAAATCCTGTTTTCATTTCTTTGGTTATATACTCAGAAGTAGAACTGCTGGTTCATATGGAAGCTCTATTTATAATTTTTTGAAGAATCTCCATATTCTTTTCAATAGTGGTTGGACCAAATTACATTCTCATTAACAATGTGTAAGGGGTCCCTTTTCACCATATCCTTGCCAGCACCTGCTGACACTCCTCTTCTTGATGGCAGCCATTCTAACAAGTGTGAGAGGATATCTCATTGTGATTTTGATTTGCATTTCCCTGAAAATTAGTAATGTTAAGTACTTTTTCATGGTCTGTTGTCCATTTTCCTTATCCAATATATGGTTTGCAAAAATTGTCTCTTGTTCTATAACTTGGTCTTTTCATTTTATTAACTTTCTTTTCCTGTGCAGAAGCTTTCAAATTTGATGTAGTCTCACTTGTTGATTTTTTTCTTTTGTTGTTTATGCTTTTGATGTCATCCCAAAATTATTGCCAAGACCAATATTAATGAAATTCTCCCCTACATTTTCTTCTAGGTCTTACATTCAAGTCTTTGATACATTTTGAGTTAATTTTTATGAGTGGTATAAGATAGAAGTTTAATTTCATTGTTTTGCATGTGTTTCCTAAGTTTTTCTAGCACCATTTGCTGAAGAGACTATCTTTCCCCATTGAGTATGCTTGACTCCCTTGCTGCATGTTAGTTGACCATATATGCCATGGTTTAATTGTGGGCTTTCTATTTTCTTCCATTGTTCCATGTGTCTTTTGTGCTGGTACCACACTATCACTCTGTAGTATAGTTGGAAATCTGGAAGTGTGATACCTCTGACTTTGTTCTTTTCTCTTGGGATTACTTTGGCTATTTGGGGTCTTTTGTAGTTTCACACAAATTGTAGGATTATTTCTTATATTTCTACAAAGAATGCCTTTGGTATTCTGATAGGGTCTGTGTTGACTGTGTGGATGGCTTTGGATAAGATGACCATTTTGATAATATTAATTCTTCTGATTCATGAACATGTGGTATCTTTCCATTTGTTTGTATTTACTTAAATTTCTTTCAGCAAGGTTTTCTTGTTTTCTTCATACAAATCTTTAATTTCCTTGGTTAAATTTATTCCCAAGCATTTTATTGTTTTTGATGCTGTTGTAAATGGGATAGTTTTCTTTACTTCTTTTACAGATTCTTCATCATTAATGTAAAGGTGTACCACTGATACCTGTAAGTTGATTTTGCTTCCTTCCGATTTACTGATTCTTTGGGATTTTCTATATATGGGATCAGATCTTACCATCAGCAAATAATGACAATTTCATGTCTTTCTTTTCAATTTGGATGACCTTTATTTCTTTCTTTTGTCAAATTGCTGTAGCTATTTTGAACAACAGTAGAGAGAGTGGATATCCTTGCCTGGTTCCTGATTATAAAGGAAACACTTTCAATTGCTCTCCATTGAATATAGTATTAGCTTATAGGTTTGCTGTATATGACCTTTATTATGCTGAGTTATGTTCCTTCTATACCTAGTCTGTTAAGGGTTTTAATCATGAAAGGATGTCGTATTTTGTCAAATGCTTTTTCTGTGTGTATTGAGATGACCACATAATTTTTATCTTTCATTTTATTGATGTGATATATTACATTTATATTTTAAAATCATATAACTGATAATGTCTTAATATAAAAAATACATAGAGAGCTCATACAATTCAATAACAAAAATTAATTTGATTATAAATAGGTAGAGGATCTGAATACACATTTTTCTACAAAACACATCCAGATGGCCAACAGACACACGAAAACATCAGTAATCACCAGGGAATTGCAAATCAAAATCACAAAGAGATATCACTTCCTGCTTGTCAGAATGGCTAGTATTAAAAAGACAAGAAATAACAAGTATTGTCAAGGATGCGGAAAAAAGGAAATCTTCATGCATTGTTGGTGGGAATGTTAACTTGTATAGCCACTGTGGAAAACAATATGGAGGTTCCTTAAAAAATTAAAAGTGTAACTACCATATGATTCAGTAACTCTGGGGGGGGTAAGCACTAATTTGAAAAGATATATGCACCCTTATGTTCTTTGCAGCAATATTTATATAGCCAAAATATGGAAGGAACCTAAGTGTCCATAGATGGATGAATGGATAAATGAGATGCAGTAAACATCCACAATGTAACACTACTCAGTCTTAAAAAGGAATTAAATGTTGACATTGGGGTCAATATGGATGGACCTGGAAGGTATTATGCTAAGTGAAATAAATCAGAAAGAGAAGGACAAATATTGCATGATTTCACTTACATGTGGATTCTCAAAACAAACAAACAAAGAAACAAGCAAACAAAACAAAACCCTATCGGAGATACAGAGAACAGATTGGTGACTACTAGAGTGGAGGGGCTGGAGAGATGAATGGCTAAAGAAGATTAGGAATTAAAAGCTTCCTGTTATAAAATAAATAAGTCAGAGATTTAATGTAAAGCATGGGGAATATATTCAATAACATTGTATTAACTTTGTAGGGCAACAGATGATAACTCGACTTATCATAGTGACCATTTTGCAACGTATACAAATCCTCAATGTATGTGCAATATATAATCACTATGTTGTATACCTGAAACTAATATAATATTGAATGTCAGTTATACCACAGTAGAAAAATAACAGATAATGACAACAAAGTGATCTAGAAAGATTGAAAATAAAATAACCAGAAAGGTATACATAAAAAGTAGCAGAATCCATAACCTTAATATCAGACAAGGTTGAATCTGAGGCGAAAGTTAAATGAAACAAAAATGCAGCAGTGTATAATATTGAAAGTTACAGCCACAATAAAGTTATAACAGTTATAAATATCTATGCATCAAATAACCTGGAAGCAACATTTACAGAGTCAAAACTATAGTATACCAAAGAAAAAAGTAAAGAGAAATGCATTAGTGGCAGTAGATTTACTTATTCACTCAGTCCATTTCAGGTCAAGTGGACAAGGAATAAATACAGAAGACTTAAATAACACAATTAGTAAGGTGTAGTTGTTTCATAAGTATTGTATTCTAATACCATGAAATACAGAATACATTTGTACTAAGACATCCCTTGGAATATTCTCAAAAAAATGATATTTTGCTAGAAGAAAAACATCATTGTTTTTCAAAATACATGAAAAACAAAACAATACAGTAATTATTCATTAATTAAAATTCAATAAAAGTGGAGCTTGTTAACAAAACCGGGAGACAAAAAAATCATGCTTAGGATACTTTATCTTAAACAATTCAAAGAGAAAATAAAAACTTACATTAGAATATCTAATAAAAGATGATATTAGAAACACTATCAGATATCAGAACCTATGTGATGTTTCAAGAGCAGTGCCCAAATAAAATTCCACAGTTTTAAGTATTTATATTATAATAATATTAAAAACTTAAAATATATGAATCATCAAACCAGAAAAGAGAAAAAAGACAAATAAAAAAATAAGTCAAATGACATCAGAAGTTAGGAATTAAAAAGATAAAAGAAAATTTAATAAATTAAAAAACTAGTTGGTTCTTTGAATAACCATAACATTGGCAGTTAGTTACTACTAAAAAGAAAAAATGAGGGGGGTTAAAATGAAGAATGAAATAAGCACAGATGAAAGCATCAGAGAGAGTGATAAGAGACTACTTTGTTCAATACTATGCAAAGAAATTTGAATACCATAATGAAATGGATAGCATTTTAGAAAAATATACCAAAAGTCATTCAAGAAGACATAGAAAAATAAAAGGCGTTAGGGGTCAACAGCTTCATGGCATTTCTACTTTTTGTAATTTGTCTTGCAGAAATGATGTATGCCAAGGTTGTTTACTGAAGGATTATTTTTAATAGCAAAAAAAATTGAACCTAAATGCCATCTATACAGAATTGTTTAAAATGAATTATAATATAGCAATATAGAATACTATACAGCTGAAAAAAAACAAGCAAAGCATAGCAAACATATAGAAGCTTTTTGTGTCATAATGGAACAATCTCCAAGATATATTGTAAAATGAAAAAAAGAGTGATGTACAAATTAGTGCATAGTACATTAGCAGAGCCCAAAAAAGATCATTGTATTTGATTTTGTATATGGATATTTGTGTATGCAAACACATATACATGCATAAAGTGTTCTATGCAATAGAACTATTCTATGCAATAGTTTCTATGCAATAGAACTGGGTACTTAGGGAACAAAAGCAAGAAAGATTTTTTCATTTTATATCCTTTTTTACATTTTGAATTTTGAATCATGAGAACATTACCTATTTAAAAATAGATATAATTTAATTTTTAAAAATACCTAAGTTAAAGCAACCACAAAACAATCCTTTATCAAGACGGGAGCTGAGGGGCGCCTGGGTGGCTCAGTGGGTTAAAGCCTCTGCCTTCGGCTCAGGTCATGATACCAGGGTCCTGGGATCGAGCCCCACACTGGGCTTTCTGCTCGGCGGGGAGCCTGCTTCCTCCAATCTCTCTCTGCCTGCCTCTCTGCCTACTTGTGATCTCTGTCTGTCAAATAAATAAATAAAATCTTAAAAAAAAAGACAGGAGCTGAAAATTAAGGGTTACTTTAGGTATTTGAGCTCTGAATCCTCATCCTTACCTCTTACAATATACCCAAAACTAGGATGAAGCCTGCTATGTTTCTACTATATTGAGCTACCTTGTCCTTCAGTTTCAAAGTAAAATGAAAATGTTAATACATGTGGGGTAAAAAGGACTATAATTTTATTACTTATTTTATTTTATTTTTTAAAGATTTTATTTATTTATTTATTTGACAGAGAGAGAGCTATCACAAGTAGGCAGAGAGGCAGGCAGAGAGAGAGGGAGAAGCAGGCTCCCCACTGAGCAGAGAGCCCGATGTGGGGCTCGATCCCAGGACCCTGAGACCATGACCCGAGCTGAAGACAGAGGCTTTAACCCACTGAGCCACCCAAGTGCCCCATATTTCTTACTTTATTTTAATGATTTTATTTATTCATGAGAGACAGAGAGACAGAGAGAGAGAGAGGTAGAGGGAGAAGCAGGCTCCCCATGGAGCAGGGAGCCTGATGCTGGACTCTATCCCAGACACCTGAGCCGAAGGCAGATGCTTAACCTATGGAGTCACCGAGGCACCCAAAGGAATATATTTTTAAAATTCAAAT
>RCUC01016170.1:0-18954 GCA_003697995.1 Taxidea taxus jeffersonii
GTTTCTCTAATATCTTCCATGCCTTTTTCAATCCTGGCTAGAACCTTGAGAATCGTCATCCTGAATTCCAGATCTGACATATTACCAATGTCTGTATTGATTAGGTCCCTTGCCTCCGGTCCTGCCTCCTGTTCTTTTTTTTTTGTGGCGCGTTTTTCCGCCTTGTCATTTTGTCCAGATAAGAATCCGCTTTTCTCCTTGTTAAGTGAACTTGGTCTTGGCTGGATTTCTTGTTGATCTTCTGGGGGAGGGGCCTGTTGTAGTGATTCTCAAGTGTCTCTGCCCCAGGCGGAATTGCACCTTCCTTACCAGGGGCCAGGTTATGTATTCCTCTCAGGTTCACTTTCGGGAGCTTTTCGTTCCCTGAACGCTTTCCGTAGAGTTCTGGAGGATGGGAATGAAAATGGCGGCCTCCCAATCTCGGGTTCGGAAGTTGCCGAGAGCTAGGGGCCCCTGTCTTCAGTGCACCTTCAGAGAAAAGCGTTTAATCACTCTCGTCTCCCCAGCCTCTGGCCGCGCTTGGAAAAAATCGTGCGTAATCAGTCCCACCTCACTGGCTTCTGGGAGCGCTCCGAGCTCACCCAGCCTTTGACCAAGCGTCTCTGTCTCTGGCAGAGTCCCACCTGAAGTCTCTGAACCCCGTAGATCCCTGAGCTCTCCCGGGTCGGAGTCTCCCCGGATCTTGTGGGGACCCCTCGCACAGAGCACTGGCCCGTGTCACAGAGCACCGAACCGTGTCACAGACCACGGCTCTAGGAAACCTCGGCTCTGTCTCCGCAGCCGGCTTTCCCGCTCTAATACCTGTGAGCTCTGCGACACTCACACACCCCCGATCCTTCTGTGACCCCGGGGGACCTAGTCCACGCTGTCCCTGTGGGGTCTTCACCCCAGTTTAGCCTCTGGAGCGATGTCCCTCCATAGAGCAGACTTTTAAAAGTCCTGATTTTGTGCTCCGCCGCTTGCCGGGAGCCGGCCCCTCCCCCTGGGGTCTATCTTCCCGTCTCGTTGGATTCACTTCTCCGCTGGTCCTACCTTTTAGAAAGTGGTTGATTTTCTGTTTCTAGAATGTTGTTTTTCTTCTCTTTGATCTCCTGTTGGATTCGTAGGTGTTCGGAATGGTTTGATAGGCTATCTAGCTGATCTCCTGCTGCCTGATGTCATCTCAGCCTGCTACTTCTCCGTCATCTTGACTCCTCCCTCCCTGTTCTTAATTTTTTAAGTCCTGCTTTTGTATCAGGGTAATACTGGCTTCATAGAATGATTTTGGGTGTGTTAATATTTTCTACTTCTTGGATTCAAGATTCATGATTCAATCTTGGTAACTTGTGCATTTTTAGGAATTATCTGGGTTTTTTTCACAAGTTGTCTGATACGTTACTATGTAATTATAGTAATCTGTTATCACAATAAGTATTTCTGTGTTTATCTGTTGTATTGTTTTATCTTTTCCATTTTGGTTGGTTTTTTTTTCTTTACTTAATCTGGGTAAAGTAATGCAAATTTTATTTTTTGGAAAAACTGTTCATTACTTTCAATGCTATGTTATTGTTTATTCTCATATATATTTTATTCATTTCTACTTTTTCTTTGATATTTCCTTCCTCTACTAAATTTCAGATGTTTCTTCTTTGCCTAGCTCCTTGTGGTGTAATGTTCATTGGTTTATTTGAAATTTTTTTCTTCATACAAGCATTCATAGCATAAATTTCACTCTAACATCTGCTTTGGCTGCATCTTACAGGTTTTAGAATATTATGCTTTCTTTTTCTTTTGTTTTGAGTTGTATTTTGTTTTTATGTTCAATTTCTTATTTGGTGCATTTCTTGTGCAGTAGTGTAATGTTTAATATTTATATATTAATTTTAAAATTTACATTATAGATTTTCCATCTTTGTTTCATTTCATTATTGAACTTTAGTTTTGTAGCAGTGTGGTTGGAAAATATACTTGGCATGACTTCAGTCTTCTTAAATTTGCTTTACTTGTTGTGTTTCTATTTATTTGATTTAAATCTGTGTGTACTTAAAGAAAATGTGTATTCTATTTTTCTTGGATGGAATGTTTTATATATATCTTTCAGAACCACGTATTCTGAAGTATGCTTCAAATAAAAAATGTACTTGTTGGAAGTAAGAACTTTAACTGAGGGTACTCATTTAAAATAAAGTATATCAGAGGTGATGTGGTTGGGGGTAATGGGTAAAATATATGGGATTAAGAATATACTTATCTTGATGAGCACTGAGTAATGATGTATAAAATTGTTGAACCACTATATTGCACACCTGAATCTAACACTGTATGTTAATTACACTGTAATTAAAATTAAAAATTTAATTTAAAAATTAAAATATAATAATGTGGTGTATATAAATATACAATAAAATATTACTCAGCCATAAAAATGAATGAATTCTTGTCATTTGCAATGACATGGATGGAGATAGAGGGTATTTATGCTAAGTAAAATAAGTTAGTCAGTGAAAGAGAAATACCATATGATTTCACTCATGTGGAATTTATGAAACAAAACAAATGAGCATGGGGGAAAAAAAGGAAGAGAGGTAAACCAAGAAACAGACTCAACTACAGAGAATAAGCTGACGGTTACCGAAGAGAAGTGGGGGGGTTATTAAATAGGTGATGGGGATTAAGCAGGTCACTTGTTGAGATGAGCATAGAGTGATGTATGGAAGTGTTGAATTACTGTATTGTACACCTGAAACTAATATAACAGTGTTTATTAACTAACTGGAATTAAAATAAAAAATTTAAATTAGAGCTACAAGATAGAAAACAACTTAGAAAGGGCAAGAGTAAATTCTTGCATATAAGTAATTACTTTAAATATAAGTGGATTAAATTCCCAATCAAATGACATTGAATGATGAAATGAGGGGTGTGTATACCAAACTCTAAGCTATGTACAAGAACCTAAATTTTCATTTAAGGACACACATGGGTTGAAAGTGAAGGGATCAAGATATTTCTTGAAAGTGGTAAAGAAAAGATAGCAGATCTGGCTATACTTATATTTTACAAAATAGATTTTAGTTTAAGAATTGTTACAATAGACAAAGAAAGCATTATATAATAATAAAAATATCAATCCATCAGAAAGATATAACAATTATAAATCATGCATATAAATTATATCCACCCAGCATCAGAGCACCTAAATATATAAGGCAAACATTGACAGAACTGAAGGGAGAAGTAGATTACACAAACAATCCACTTTCAGAAATGAACACAACATCCAGACAAAAGAGCAAATAAAAAAACAGAGCACGTGAATAACACCATACATCAAATGGAACTAACAGACATACACAGAACGTTCCACCTAATGCCAGCAGAATACACATTTTTTTCCAATGCACACAGAAATTTATCAAAGATAGACCACATGTTGGATCAGAAAAAGGCCTTAACAAAATTAAGATTTGAATCATACTAATATTTTTTCTGACAATAGTAGAACAAAACTAGAGATCAATAGCAGAAGGAAAAGTGGAAATCTCATAAATGTGTGGAAATTAAAGAACACACTCTTTTTTTAATTTAAATTCAGTTAGCCAACATATAGTATATCATTAGTTTTTGGTGTAGTGTTCAATGATTCATTAGTTGTGTATAACACCCAGTGCTCATCACATCACTCCTTAATGTCCATAACCCAGTTACACCATCACCCACGCCCTCTCCCTTTCCACAAACCTCAGTTTCTTTCCTGGAGTCAAGAGTTTCTCATGGTTTGGCTCCCTCTCTAATTTCTTCCCATTCACTTTTTCTTCCACTTCTCTTCTCTTCTCTTCTCTTCATTTCCTCCCGTTTCTTCTCACTATTTCTTATATTCCACATATGAGTGAAACTATATGATAATTATCTATCTCTGATAGACTTATTTCACTTAGCATAATACCCTCCAGTTCCAGCCACATTGATGTAAATGGTAGGTATTCATCCCTTCTGATGGCTGAGTAGTATTCCATTGTATATATGAACCACATCTTTACCCATTCACCTATTGAAGGACATCTTGCTTACTTCCACAGTTTGGCTATTGTGGACATTGTTACTATGAACATTGAGATGCCAGTGCCCCTTCTTTTCATTACATCCGTATCTTTGAGGTAAATATCCAGTAATGCAATTGCTGGGTCATAGGGTAGCTCTATTTTTAACTTCCTGAGGAACTTCCACAATGTCTTCCAGGGTGGCTGTACCAGCTTGCATTGCCACCAACAGTATAGGAGGGTTACGCTTTCTCCTCATCCTCACCAACATTTGCTCTTCCTTGTCTTGTTCATTTTAGCCATTCTAACTTGAATGTAACTTGGTGTAAGGTGGTATCTCATTATTGTTTTGATTTGTATTTCCCTGATGCTAAGTGATATTGAGCATTTTTTCATGTGTTTGTTGGATTTTGTATGTCTTCATTGGAGAAGTGTCTGTTCACATCTTCTGCCCATTCTTGACTGAATCATTTGTTTTTTGGGTGTTGAGTGTGAGTTCTTTTTTTTTTGAGTGTGAGTTCTTTATAGATCTTAGATACTAGGCCTTTATCTGATATGTCATTTGCAAATATCTTCTATTCTGTAGGTTACCTTTTAGTTTTGTTGACTATTTTCTTTGCTGTGCAGAACCTTTTTTATCTTGATGAAGTCTCAATAGTTCATTTTCCCCTTTGTTTCCCTTGCCTTTCCTTTGTCTTGGAAGAAGTTGCTGTGGCTGAGGTTGAAGAGATTATTGCCTATTTTCTCCTCTAGGATTTTGATGGATTCCTGTCTCACATTTAGGCCTTTCATATATTTTGAGTTTATCTTTGTGTATGGTATAAGAAAGTAGTCCAGTTTCATTCTTCTTCATTAGAATAATAGTTTTAAAAAGCAATAGAACTGAGTTGGTTTTTGAAAAGAAAAAATTGACAAATCTTCAGCTAGACTATCCAAAAAAGTGAGAAAGTGAAGACTTAAGTAAAATAAATGAATTGGAAAGCATTACAAATGATACCACAGAAATACAAAGAATTATAAGAAGTTAATATGAACAGTTATATTCCAACAAATTGGGCAAACTTGAAAAAAAAAATAACATCCTAGAAACACACAACCTACCAGGACTGAATTAGGAAGAAATAAGGGTCTAAACAGATCTATAACTAGTAAGGAGATTGTATCTGCAACCAAAAATAACAACCAACAAATTCCCAAGACCAAATGGCTTCACTGGTGAATTCCACCAAACATTTAAGAAGAATTAGTGCCAAATCTTTCTAAACTCTTTAAAAAATTGAAGGAAGCTCTATTATGCTTAGCAAAATAAGTCAACTGGAGAAAGACAACTATCACATGATCTCCCTAATATGAGGAAGTGGGGATGCAACGGGGGGTGGGGGTTAAGGTAGTAGGAAAAAAAAAATGAAACAAGATGGGATCGGGAGGGAGACAAACCAAAAGAGACTCTTAAGGTCATAAAACAAACTGAAGGGGGTGGGGGGGAGAGGGGTTGGGAGAGGGTGGTGGGTGGTAGGGTTACATTATACGTTTAAATAAAAAAGCTTAAAAATTTTGAAGGAAATAGAACACTCACTTTATGAGTCCAATCTCATTTTATGAGACCAGCATCACCCTGATACCAAAGCCAAATAAAAATATCACAAGAAAAGAAAACTACAGGCTAATGTCTTAGATAAATATAGGTGCAAACCTGCTCATTAAAATACTAGTAAGCCAAATATAATAGCACATAAAAAATGATACTACACCATGACCAAGTGAGATTTATTCTTGGAATAGAAGGATAGTTCAACATATAAAAATCAATTAATGATTCACCACATTAACAGAACTAAGAGTAAAAATTATAGGATAGCCTCAAAATATACAGAATAATCATTTGACAAAATTAAACACTCTTACAGTATAAAAACTTTCAACAACCTAGAAATGTAAAGAAATTATCTTAGGGCTCAGTCCGTTAAACATCTGACTCTTGACTTCAGCTCAGGTCATGGTCTCAGGGTCATGAGATTGAGCCCCATGTTGGGCTCCATACTTAGCATAGGATCTACTTGAAATTCTCTCTCTCCCTCTGCCTCTGCCCTTCCCCCATTCTCTCTTACTGTCTCTCAAATAAATAACATCTTTTTTAAAAATAAATTACCTCAACATAATAAAGCTCATAGAGGTAAATCCCATATTTAACATTATACTCAGCAGTGAATAACTGAAATCTTTTACTCTGAGATCAGGAACAAGGCAAGGATGCCTATGCTCACCACTTTTATTCAACATAGTACTAGAAGAGCAATTAGGCAAGAGAGAGAAGTAGACAGGAATCAGCCAGAACAATTAGGCAAGAAAAAGAAATAAAAAGCATCCAAATCACAAAGGTAAAATAAAATCATTCCTTTTCACAGATGACCTGTTCTTATACATAGGAAACTCTAAAGCCTCCATAAATAGAAATACTAAACAAATTCACTACACTTGCAAGATACAAAATGAAAATACAAAAATCAGTTACATTTGTATACACTAACAATCAAATATCTGAAAATGAAATAAGGAAAGCAATCCCACCAAAAAGAATAAAATATCTAGGAATAAACTTAACTAAGGAGGTGAAAGACTGTGTACTAAAACCAGAAAATATTGATAAAATAAATTTTAAAATACACAAAAATAGATATTCTTTACTACAGATAGCAAGAATTAATATTGTTAAAATGTTTATACTTCGGAAAGCAATCTACAGATTCAATGCAATCTCTCTCAAAATCTCAATGGGATTTTTTTACAGAAAGGAGAAGGACTATTCTAAAATTCATATGGAGCTATAAAAGACCATGGATAGCCAAACCAATCTTGAGAAAGGAAAACAAAGATGTAAACAACACAATTCCTGATTTCAAACTATATTCCAAAGCTATAGTAATTAAATGGTATGGTACCGGCATAAAGACAGATATGTGGACTAATGGAACAAAAGAGAAAACCAAAAATTGATCCACACAGTTGACCAACTGATCTTTGACAAGAGTACCAAGAAAACACAGTGGAGAAAAGATAATTTCCTCCAACAAATGGTCCTAGGAAAACTGCATATCCATATTCAAAGGAATGAAATTAAGCTTTATCTTAAATTTTACACAAAAATCAACTCAGAATGGCTTAAGTACTTAACTCTGAGTACGGAAACTTAAAATTTCTGGAAGAAAACATAATGAATACCTTATGACATTGGGCTTGGCAATGATTTAATGAATATGACACCAAAAACACGGGCAAAAAATAAAGAAGTGGGACATATCAAACTAAAAAACTTCTTAAAGCAAATGGAAAAAAAATCAAGTGAATGAAAAGGCAACCTACATCATGGGAGAAAAACCATATATCTGATAAGGGGTTACTCTCCAGAATAATACATGAAACTTTTACCTCAATAGTAAAAAACTAATAACCTAATTCTTTTTTTAAGTGGGCTAAGAATTTGAATAGACATTTCCCCAAAGGAAACACAAATTTCCAACAGATGTATGAAAAAATACACAATTTCTATAACGAAATTTAAATCAAAACCACAAGGAAATATCACCACACAACTGTCAGGATGGCTATTATCAAAACAATAAAAGAGAAGAGTGTTAGCAAGGATGTAGGATGCCCTGTGGAAAGACTTGAACCCTCACACTCTGTTCATGGGAATTCAAAATGGTGTAGCTCCTATGAAAAAGAGTACAGAAGTTTTTCAAAAATTAAAAATAGAACTACCATATGATACAGTAATCTCATGTCTTGATATTTATACAAAAGAACTGAAATTACAATCTTGAAATGTTGTTAGCATCCCTTTGTTTATTGCAGCACTATTCACAGTAGCTAATATCTGGAATTTACCTGAATGTCCATTGACAGATGCATAAAGAAAAGGTGGTATATACATACATACAATGAAATACAATTATGCCTTAAAAGTGAAGGAAATTCTACAATATGTCACTACATAAGTGAAAACTCTGAGAACATTATGCTGAATGAAATCATTCAGTTATGGAAAGACAAATACTGCATGATTCTACTTCTGTGAGGCATTTAACATAACAAATTCATGGGCTCAGAGTGGAAAGCTGGTTTCTAGGGAAAAACAGAGTTAATCAACAGACATAAAGTTTCAGGAAAGCAAGAAAAGTAAGCCACAGATATCTGTTGTACAACCTTGTGTTTATTGTTAACAATAGTACATTGCACACTTAAAATTTCGCTAAAAGGGTAGATTTCATATTAAGTGTTTTTAACACAATATAAAAAATTAAGACAAATTCCATTGGGGGGGCAGAACACAGCATCACTCCTGTAGAATTTTTATTAAAAATATATAACCTGGGGCGCCTGGGTGGCTCAGTGGGTTAAAGCCTCTGCCTTCAGCTCAGGTCATGATCTCAGGGTCCTGGGATTGAGTCCCGCATCGGGCTCTCTGCTCAGCGGGGAGCCTGCTTCCTCCTCTCCCTCTCTGCCTGCCTCTCTGCCTACTTGTGATCTCTGTCTGCCAAATAAATAAATAAAATCTTTAAAATATATATATATATATACATATATAACCTGATTCAAATCATGGGAAGTATTCTACAAAAAAACTGTCCTGGAATCCTCAAAAACATATATGTCATGGAAGACACTCCCTCCAAAAAAAATGCTATGAAACTGTTCTATGATAAAGAAGACAAAATGAATATGATGGTCAAATGCAATGTACACTCCTGGTTTGATCTTAAAATTAAAAAAATAGAATACTAAATATAGATAATTAATGACATTTGATATAGACCTCTTTATTTTTTTTTCAAATTTTTATTTAAATTCTAGTTAGTTAACATATAGTATAATATTGGTTTCAGGAGTAGAATTTAGTGATTCATCAGGAGGATTGGTTAAATGGGGGATGGGTATTAAGGAGGACATTTTTTGTGATAAACACTGAGTGTTGTATGTAAATGATGAAATATATATATAATATATATGAAATATATATGGAATATTACTCAGTGATGAAACACACACACATACATACACACACATAAAATGGAATATTACTCAGCCATAAAATGAATGAAATCTTGCCATTTATAACAACCTGGATGGATGTATAATGCTAAGTGGAATAAGTCAGCCAGATACAGACAAATACCATATGATTTCACTAGTATGGAATTTAGGAAGCAAAACAAATAAAGGAAGGGACAAAATCTACAACAATAAAAAACAGATTTTAAATACAGAGAACAAACTGGTGGCTGCCAAAGGGGAGGTGAGTTGTGGGATGGGTGAAATGAATAAAGGGGATTAATAGAACACTCTTCTTAATGAGCACTGAGAAATGTATAGAATTGTTGAATCCTTATATTGTACACTTGAAACTAATACATTACTGTGTTAATTTTCTTGAATAAAAAACCAAATAGGTGAATTTACCAATACATAATCTTCCAATAATGAGACTCATATGTATACACACACAGGTGTCTGTTATATTACTCTTGCAACTTTTTGCTGAAATGTTTTCAAAATACAATTTGAGGAAAAATAAAATGAAAAGGTATGGGGGAGTTAAAAAAAGAATAAGAGTGGTCCTAGGGCCAATGTACTTTTGGTAGCCTAGGTAGCACCAGCCCAATATGATTTCACAAGCTCAGGGAAGCCCTCCACCACCATAACCCCAGCAATATCTCCTTTCTGCATGCTCATTGATGGCATGTGCTTTAATAGCAACCACAGCCTCCAATCCCACAATAAAGGATCAGGCTTAGAATGCAGATCCCAGCCACCCTAGGGAACTGTGACTTAAACTTATTTACAATGAGTGAATCATGCTAGAATATTGTGCGAGTATTTTTCAATAAGAAGAAATGCAATTAGATCTGAGGACCCTAGATTACTAATGGAAAAAAAGTGAAGGAAACTCACTCCTGACATTTCTCATACTTTTAATAATTCTTACCTATTCAAAATCTAAAAAAAAAAAAAGGCCACAAATTCAAATTTAAGAAATAGAGTATTTTTCATCCTTTAAGTGACAGGTTATTCTAGAACTTTCCAAAGTTAGGCAAGGATACTTTAAAAGACCTAAATGCAAATGAGAATTATATTCTTCCTGTTCTACTCTCAAAGATAATAGCTTCTGAACAAATTGCATAATGTTCAAGTGCCTTCAGAAAGTTAGACTTGGTGCTGCACCTATAATGGAAAATGAAATCCTTATTAGTGGCCCAATGGGTCTTGTTTACCAGGAAAGAGGTTGCATCTCAGAAATTTAAAGTTTCCCAAAGGGGACATTAGTAAAAAAGCTATCAGATTTAAAGGAAACTAATATCAGAGTAAAAACAATGTGAAAAAAGCCTGAGAATCCTCAGAATTTTTGTTAAGTATTGTTCATGGACAGTTATGGGCAAATTAGGTAATTTAATTCTACTATATGAAATGCAGAGGATGTGAAAACTGGAGCTTCTTATTGCTGTCTTAAATGGTAGCTGAGTCTGGGGATGAAGACAAGGGAGCTAAGGAGTACAGGCTGCCATATTGTAGTCTTTTGCAAAAGGATATGTATTGAAATAAACACAGGTTTGGGGTTGCCAGATAAAATACAAGACTCCCAATTAAATTTGAATTTAAGATAAACAATAAAAATTCCTTTAGCATATATAAGGTACATATTTATATGAAAATTATTTATTACTTGGGACGCCTGGGTGGCTCAGTTGGTTAAGCGGCTGCCTTCGGCTCAGGTCATGATCCCAGCGTCCTGGGATCGAGTCCCACATCGGGCTCCTTGCTCAGCAGTGAGCCTGCTTCTCCCTCTGCCTCTGCCTGCCTCTCTGTCTGCCTGTGCTCGCTCCTGCGCTCTCTATCTGACCAAAAAAAAAATTATTTATTATTTACCTAAAATGCCCATCAAAACCACTGCTATTCAAACTTTAACAAGAATAGGAATTGCCATGTGGTCTCTCTTTTTTATTCAAGTATAATTGAAATACAATATTATTTTAGTTTGGGGTACACAATAAAATGATTAAACAATTCCATACATCTCTCAGTGTTCATCAAGATAAGTACACTCCGAATTCCCTTTATCTATTTCTTCCCACCCACTTCCACCCAGGAAACCACCAGGTTGTTCTCTGAATTTTCAGGTTTCTTTTTCAGTTTCTCTCTTTCTTCCCTTGTTTGTTTTGTTTCTTAAATTCTATATAAGTGAACTTGTATGGCATTTGACTTTCTGACAGATATTCCACTTAATGTTACACCCTCTACATCTATCTAGGTTCTTGCAAATGGCAAAATTACATTAATTTTTATGGCTGAGTGATATCAATTTTATATTATATGTATATAATATATATCTCACATATTCTTTATTCATTAATATATTGATAGACACATGGGTGGCTTCCATATGGCTATTGTACATAACACTGCAATAAACATAGGGGTGAATATATGGTTTTGAAATAGTGTATCAATTTTCTTTTGGTAAATACCCAATATGTGATTACTGCAATATATGCTAACTCTATTTTTAATTTACATTCATTTTTATTTTTTAATTTATATTTATATTAAAATATATTTATATTTAATTATGCTTATATTTAAATATATTTATATTTAGTAGGAGTATTATAGTAGGGGGACCCTATGCTTGTGTTGTCCCTTGAACACAGCTAAATAAATATCAAATCATTCTGAATACCCAACAAATCAGTCTGAGGACTGACAGAAAAAACTACACAACTAGAGAGAAAGAAGAGGCCACATTGTGGAAGGTAGGAGGTGCAAAGACATGATATGGAGAAGAAAAGGATCATGGGTCCTGGGGAGGGAAGGGAGCTCTGATCACAGAAAAGGGAGAGAGAGAGAGCAGAGCATGGGGGATTGCACAAGGAAAACACATTCCCAAAGCTGTTCACTGGGAAAATGAGAAGAGCTAATCATCATGAGATTTTACAAACAGTAAAGCTCAAATGCTAGAGTTTTAGAAGTACACATCACGGCTGGTGTTGGGTCCAGTAGGCACTGCAGTGTTCCTGTGTGGAAGGAGAGCAGAGGCTTGGGAGTGGACAGGGCAATCAGAGGATCCCCTGGGATGCACTTGGAGAGACAGTTCCTTTTTCCTGGAGTGCATCTGGGAGAGGTGACTATTGCCCCTCAGGGGACATCATTGCACTCCCCTGCCCCTTATGCATAAGGACAGAGACACCTTATGAAGGTGGCTAAACTGGACTCAGGCTTTTTGCTGCACTGTATTCTAAACTCCAAGCTCCTGCATATTGGCGCAGCTACACTTCTGGTACAAACCAGCACCAGTCCCACCGCATCAAGATCATTCCCCAGAGGAACTGGAAGAGTTTTCACCCTGCAGGGTCCCTAACCTTGAAGTTTGGGAACTCAGCCAGTGTCTGGGGTAAAACCAGCGGTACTTCACTGTCCAGTGGTAAACAGCCTGGACAGAGCCTGGGTAAAGGCAGGGATCTAAGGGACACTTGGGACACATGAGGGGAGAATGTTTCCTCTTCTGTGATGACTTCCCAGAGAGCGGCAGTACAAACTCCCATATCTGGGGATGAAAGAATTGGCTGACACCATTTTTATCCCCCACCCATCAACACAGGCTAACTTCAGTGAAGAGTACAGCACCAACAGTAGTAACCTAAAAAGCTCACACCAACTCTACCCTTGCATTAGGTAGGTGCTTCTTTGCTAGGGCAAGTACACTTGAGAACAAGAGCAGCATGCCCTTCACTCAGAAGACCAGCACAAGTCCCCTGTATTCACCAGATATCCTGATCATAGAATCCTGCAAGCTTCAGCTCTAGGGAAATAGTATCAGGCCTCATGTAACAAGCAGACAAGAACAAATGTAGTTAAAACTCACTACACTCTGGCTAAGGTCCAAACACTCACCATTTCAGGCAAGGAGAAACTCTACAGAGGATTGACTTGAGGGAAAGAGCAGCCAAATCACAGTAGCAGAGTGCACACAGCATGCACCAGAGACACTTCCTGAAACACCAAGGCCCTGGACAGTATAAGACCTCTTCTGAGTAAGCCATTACTCATAGCAGCAAGAAACTGAATAGGCATTCCTCACATACAAAGAAGACAAAGACCTAGACAAAATGCCATGACGGAGGAATTCAACCCAAAAGAAAGAAATAGAAAATGTCATGTCCAGGGATCTAATTGAAACAGATATAAATAATATGACTGATCCAGAATTTAAAACAACAATCATAAGGATACTAGCGGACTTAAGAAAAGCATAGAAGACACCAGGAAATCCCTTACTGCAGAGATAAAAGACCTAGATACTAGTCAGGCCAAAGTGAAAAATCTTATAATTGAGGTGTGAAACCAACTGGATGTAATGACCATGAGGATAGAAGAATCAAAAGAATGAAAAAGTAATATAGAAGGCAAAATTACGGAAAATAATGAAGCTGAAAAGAAGGAAAGAAAAATATCGGGTCACAAATGTAGACAGGGAATTCAGCAACTCCGTAAAGCATAATAATAACATTCATATCATAGGAGTCCCAGAAGAAGAGAGGGGAAAAGGGGCCAGCAGTTTTTGTTTGTTTGTTTGTTTTTTTAGGAAATATAGCAGAAATTTTCCCTTATCTGGGGACTGAAACAGACATGCAAGTCTAGGAGGCAGAGAACTCCCATCAAATCAACCAAAGCAGACCAACACCAAGACAGGTAGTAAAATTTGCAAAATAGAGACACAAGAAAAAAAATCCTTAAAGCAACAAGGGAAAATAAATCCTTAACTTAAATGGAATACAGATAAGGTTAACAACATATCTCTCCACATAAACTTGGCAGGCCAGATAGGGTGGCATGATATATTCAACATGCCAAATGGCAAAAATATGCAAACAGGAATACTCTACCCAGCAAGGCTGTCATTCAGAATCATAGGAGAGATAAAGTGTTTCAGACACAAACAAAACATAAAGGATTTAATAAAATTTAAACCAGCCCTGCAAGAAATATTAAAGGGAATGCAGTGAGAAAGAAAGGCCAAAAGTGACAAACACTAGGAAAGAACAGAGAAAATGCCCAGAAACAACTTAAAAAAAAATAAAATGACATTACATTCATATCTATCAAAATTCACTCTCAATATAAATGGACTAAATACTGCAATCAAAAAACATAGGGTGACAGAATGGAAAAGGAAACAAAACCCATTTATATGCTTCCCAAATGAGACACACTTGAGACATAAAAAGTATATGCAGATTGAAAGTGAGAGGAGAGGGACGCCTGGGTGGCTCAGTTGGTTAGGTGGCTGCCTTCGGCTCAGGTCATGATCCCGGCGTCCTGGGATTGAGTCCTGCATCAGGCTCCTTGCTTGGCGGGGAGCCTGCTTCTCCCTCTGCCTCTGCCTGTGCTTGCTTGCTCTCTCTCCCTCTCTCTCTGTCAAATAAATAAATAAAATCTTTAAAAAAAAAAGAAAGTGAAAGGAGAGAACCATGTATCATGGTAATGCACATCAAAAGAAAATAAGAGTAGCCCTATTTATATCATACAAACCAGATTTTGAAACAAAGACTGTAAAAAGAGATGGAAAAGGGGCATTGTATCATAGTATAGAGGACTATCCAATAAGAAGATCTAATAATTGTAAATACTTATGCCCCCAATGTGGGAGCACCCAAATATAAAAATTAATTAATAGATCAGAGGGCAAGATGGCAGTAGAGTAGGGGACTTTGTTATATCTTGTCCCTTGAATTTAGCTGGATATCCATCAAACCATTCTGAATACAGATGAACTCAACCTAAAATGTAAGATTTATCTGGATCTCCACAAGCAGAAAAATGACTGCAAGGTAGGAAGTGCAAAACCTTGAATCTTTGGTCGAAATATCTGAAGAGAAGCTGGGGGGGGGGGAAGCTCCATAAACCAGCTGCCAAAAAGTGATATATCACTGGAACAAAAAAACTTGGGACGCTTAGAAATCTAATCTCATAAGAGGAGCCCCCTTCTGAAAGGGGCACAAGGGATGAGTAGGGCAGAATTCTAGGTGGATCACTGTGATCTCAGGATTCCAGGAGACTCAGAAAGAATGGGATAGCCCAATCTGATAAAGTGCCCAAGAAGTGGATCTGGAAGACTGATTATGGTCAGTAAGCCCAGAAGGGACTTTCAGCTCCAGACACTATAAACTGTGAGTCAAGCCCATATGGAGACTGCCCTCTGCCTGGCCACCCTGAAAAGAATGAGAAGGAGCACGCTATCAAACATCCTAGGGGAGATATAAAACTGCTTGCAGCCCATGAAGAGATGCTGGGGCAGCACCCAGCATGACCTAGGAGCTGTGGAAAAGGGTGCACCCATGAGCCCACAGTCGCTAGCATTTGCAAAGTCACAAAGCACAGAGATGCTTGCGGGTCCTTGTGACTCCCCCAGGAGAGATGTGATGGGCATTAATTGCATGAGTCTACAGAGTTCAGTCTTGAAGAGATGGATTAATCTGGACTATTGGCTGAGGGGGGAATCGTGACACTGCAGCTATCTGCTGAAGATTCCCACATGGCCATGTTTACACTGACCCTCTAAAAAGAAGCTGAAAGACTCTAGGAAACAAAAGCCCCACAGCCAACCAGGTCACATTAAGCCCATCTCCCTGACAAGGGGTGGGGCAACTCCACCCGGGCAAAAGCACCTGAGAAACATGGGAGGAGGCCCCTCTCCCAGAAGACAGACTAGAAGAACAGGTGAATGACAAGCTTATTTCCCACAGGACTGTAAAATTCCATGCAAGGGGAAAATAATACAGGGGGCTCCTGGTGTTACACCATGACTCACTTATACTTCAGGCTAAAATTTTACATTTCTTTGTTAGTTTCTTTTCTTATTCTTTTTTTCACCCTACTCCCGTTTCAAATAGATTATTTCCTAACCTATGTTTTTAAGTCACTTCTTAACTTTTTTTCACATATATGTTGCATAGATTTATGCCCCATACTAACCTGTTTTTCACTCTACTCAATTTTATCTTGATATAAATGTAAGTTCTGATTTCTTTGCAATTTTGGGATAGAGTGTCTTCTAATACTCAGATCAAAAATCAAGTAGGAACAGGCAAATCACCCTGTTGTGTCCATTCTGAGAGATTAAAATCTCTCTCCCCACCCGCCTCCTTTTTTTTCTTTTTTTCTCTTTTATTTTCTCTCTTTTTTATTGTTGTGGATCATCCTGGCTTTGGTGGCATATCTGTGGCAGCTTTCTACCACTTCTGATCTTTTCTAGGGTGCATTTTGCTTGGGTACTAGTTGATACTTTGGACTCTTCCATTCTCTCAACCATCTCACAACAGAAAGACTAGGAGGAGGAACTCTCCACAAAGAAAAGAATAAGAGACAATGTCCTCTGCCACAGATCTAATAGATATGGATACACGCAAGATGTCAGAGATAGACTTCAGGGTAGCAATCATGAAGTCAATAGCTAGGCTCGAGAAAAGCATTAGTGACAGTATAGAATGGGCCAAAATGAGATCTAATCAGATTGAACTTAAAAATGCTATGAATGAGATTCAGTCTAAACTGGATACTTTAACATCCAGGGTAAATGAGGGAGAAGAATGAATTATTGATCTAGAAGATAAGCTGATAGAAAGGAAGGAAGTTGAGGAAGATAAGGATAGGCAGGTAGAAGCCCAAAAGAACACATTTAGAGAAATCAATAACATGAAACATTCCAGTGTCAGAATTATTGGGATCTCTGAGGGTGTGGGGAAAGAGAGGACTAGAAGATATATTTGAGCAAATCAGAGCTGAGAACTTCCCTAATCTGGGGAATGGAGCAAGCATTTGCATCCAAAGAGACAGCAAGAACCCCTCCAAAAATCAATAAAAATAGACCAACACCCTGGCATATAATAGCAAAAATTGCAAATCTTATAGCCAAGGAAGCTATCCTGAGAGCGGTTAGGGAAAAGAGATTTCTTATATATGAAGGGAGGAAGATCAGAATAACATAATATATATCCACAGAGACCTGGCAGGCCAGAAAGGACTGGCATGATATATTCAGGGTACTAAATGAGAAAAACATGCAGCCAAGAATATTTTATCCAGCAAGGTTGTCATTCAGAATGGATGGAGAGATAAAGAGCTTGCAGGACAGGCAGAAACTAAAAGAATATGTGACCACCAAGCCAGCCCTGCAAGAAATATTACTAAGGGGGATTCTATTAAAGAAGAAAGACTCTGAGAATAATATAGACCAGAAATGAGACAATCTTTAGAAACAGTGACTTTATAGGCAATACAATGGCACTAATTTCATTTCTTTTCATAGTTATTATGCTCAACATGAATGAGCTGAATGCTCCCATGAAAAGGCACAGGGTTTTGGTTGGATCAAAAAGCAGGATATATCCATATGCTGTCTACAAAAGACTCATTTTGAACCTAAAGACACCTCCAGATTGAAAGTGAGGGGATGGAGAACTATTTACCATGCCAACAGACCTCAAAAGAAAGCTGAAATAATAATTCTCATATCAGACAAATTAAATTTTAAACCAAAGACTGTGGTAAGAGATAGAGAGGGACACTATATCACACTTAAAGGGTCTATCCAACAAAATCTAACAATTGTAAATATCTATGCCCCCAACGTGAGAGCATCCAACTACATAAACCAACTATTAACCAAAATAAAGAATCATATTAATAAAATGCATTAATAATAGGAGACTTCAACACTCCACTCACAGCAATGGACACATAATGTAAGGATTAAATCAACCAAGAAACAAGTGCTTTGAAGGACACATTGGACCAGATGGACTTCACAAATATATACAGGATATTCCTTCCTAAAACAAGAGAATATTCATTCTTCTCACGTGCACACGGAACGTTCTCCAGAAAAGATCACATACTGGAACACAAAGCATGTCTCAACTGATACCAAAAGATGGAGATTGTGCCCTGCATGTTTTCAGACCACAATGCATTGAAACTGGAACTCAATCTCAAAAAGTAATTTAGAAGGAACTCAAATACTTGGAAGTTAAAGAACATCCTGCTAAGGAATGAATGGGTCAACCAGGAAAGTAAACAGGAACTTAAACAATTCATGCAAACCAATAAAAATAAAAACACATCAGTTCAGAACCCATGGGACACTGCAAAAGCAGTCCTTAGAGGGAAGTACATAGTCATCCAAGCTTCTCTCAAAAAATTTGGAAAAATCCCAAATGCACAAGCTAAACTTACACCTTAAGGAACTGGAGAAAGAACAACAAATAAAGCCTAAACCAAGCAGGAGAATAGAAATAATAAAGATTTGAGCAGAAATCAATGAAATAGGAACTATAAGAACAATAGAAACATGAAGCTGGTTCTTTGAGAGAATTAATAAGACCAATAAGCCTCTGGCCAGACTTATACAAAAGAAAAGAGAAAGGACCCAAATTAATAAAGTCATGAATGCAAGGGGTGAAATCATGACCAATACCAAGGAAACAGAATTATTAGAACTTACCACCAGCCGGTGGCCTCAGAGCCCAGCCAGAGGCCAGTGAGATGGGAGTGATTAAGCTCTTTTCTCTGAAGGTGCACTGAAGAGTGGGGACCTGAGCTCTCGGCTCCTTAGGACCAGACCAGAGATTGGGAGGCCGCCATTTTTATTCCCGTCTTCCAGAACTCTAAGGAAAGCGTTCAGGGAACAAAAGCTCCCTAAAGCGAACCTGAGAGGATTACTTAGCCCGGCCCCTGGTAAGGGCAGTGCAATTCCGCCTGGGGCAGAGACACTTGAAAATCACTACAACAGGCCCCTCCCCCAGAAAATCAACAAGAAATCCAGCCAAGACCAAGTTCATTTACCAAGGAGAGCAGCGGAAATCTAGAGGAGGAGAAACCAAAGCAT
>RCUC01016174.1:0-22692 GCA_003697995.1 Taxidea taxus jeffersonii
AAAAAAAAAAAAAAAAAAAAACTCACCAGAAAAGAAAACCAGACTTAATTAGTGAAATTTTTTAAAAAGGAAGCATTTCCCAACACAAAGGGAAAGAGCAGTTAAGTGGTGTGGCCAAGTGGCTAGCCATCTGTGAAAGCATCGAGTTGGATCTTTAGCTCATTCTTTGCACCAGAAGATTTTCAGATGGATTAAAAACTTGGAAGTATGTATTTTTTGAAGTTTATTTATTTATCTTTAGTAATCTCTACCCTCAACATGGGGCTCAAGCCCACGACCTTGAGATCAAGAGTAGCACACTCTTCCGATGGAACTAGCCAGGCACTCCAAAAGTGTGTTATTTTTTAAAAACCCATGTAAGCTTTTTTTTTTCTTAAAAAAAAGCTCCAGAACAACACACAGGCCTAAAAAAACAGAAAACAAAACACAAAACCTAAGTAATGAAGACCTTTCTAGTCATAGCACAAAACCTAGCAGGCATAAAAATATTGATAAAAATGGAGCACGCTAAAAGGAAACATTTCTGAATTGCAAAAAGGAAAACCCAGCAATCAACCAGCCACCCACAACCCTCTGCCAAGAAAATCCCCTAAAAAGCCAAGTTTGTTTCTTTAAAGCCACAACTGGGAAAATTATGTACCACATGTCTCAGAAACAAGTCAGCTTTTGTTAATACATACAAATCAAGAAGAAAAGAGTCATAACAGAACAAAAAATAAAGGAATGATACAGAGTTCATAGAAAAAGAAGAGACTACTCTTTTAAATCAGAAAAAATGCTCAACACCACTTTCAACAACAGAAATGCAAAGCCACAATATTTTGCACCCAAGACTGGCAAAGATTACAAAAATGAGAGTATGTGATGTTGGCACGGAAGTCGTTCAAGCATTGCCACACACTATTGGGAAGTGAGCACAATCTCTTTAGAGGGAAACTGGCAACAGATAACAAAATGTAAACTACGAATACCCATTGACCTGATGATTTTACCTCTAGGAGTTCATCTTTTACTTACACTGCTGTACCCACGTACCAAGGGTTATTTACAAGGATAGTCACTGCAGCACCATTAATAATGGCAAGGTTAGGAAACAACTACCAGTCCTTCAAAAGAAAACTGATTAAAATATATTATGTTACATCCGTATAATGGAATAGTCTGTAGTGGTTTAAAGAATCAGACCTCTAAGAATCAGTATGGTATAACCTAACAAGAAATGATGTGGAGAAACCAGTAAAACAACATACATGAAAAAATAAAATGGACAGAGTATCTCCAGGAGAGAAAACCTGGAAAACAGTGACTGACTGCCTTTGGAGAGTGGCAGTGGGGAGTAGTGTTGGGGGGGGAGACATGCTTTTCACTACACTGTTGTACTTTTCAGTCTTTTGGTACTGTTCACTTTTTAAAAAATGGTGTCTATGTATTACTTTGGGGAAAAATTAGTCCTAAAAAACTACAGCATTAATAACAGAGAAGGGAGATGTTCTTTTCTACCCCTAAAAATATTTTTTACTAGATGCTATTAATTTTAAGGTACAATTCTATGGGCAAATTATTAAAAACAAATCAGTCAACTAGCTCGTTCCACTAAAGGTAGTGCCTGAAATGAACCATACCGTGTTCTGCTATTAAAATGTAAAATACAAAGCCTCAAAATAGGAAAGTTGCAAATTTCAAAGTAAAAATTTTGGTTCAAGGTTTTTGTAATCAAAGAAAACAAAAGGACACACCAAAACTTTCTATCTTGCTAGTCACTTGATTCTGGTTGAATACAATTATACCAGGTAAGACAGTGTATGTAGTAGATTGTAAAAATCAAACAACTGAAATATTATCAATCAAGTTAACCCAAAGCACACCAAATCCACAGGCTTTCATAGTTTAGAAGAAAAATCATCACAGTATGTTTCACTGTTATGTAGTATTAAAAATTTAACATACACCTACTTATTCCTGGTCTCTTATTTGTAAGTAGCAAAACCATTTCAAAAAAGCTTTTTAATTTAAAAGATCATATATATTAACAAGACTGCTCGACAGTAAACAAACGGGCAAACTAAAGGCATGTGAAAAAAATTCAGTAACTCATGGTTATTGATTAAATAATTTATGGTTCATCTCTAGACACAGGAATACTATGTCACCATAAACAAGAATAAAACAGCTTGTCGTATTGATTGGGAATGATTTCTAAGACACGTCGTAAAGAAAAAAAGGAGGATGCACAATGGCGTAAAACTATACTACTTGTTTAAAAGAGATGGGAGGGAGGAAGAATTACATACATGCTGGCTTATATTATTACATATATCCTGTATTGCTTACATGGGTGATACAGATTCATGGAAATAAATATAAGACATGGAACTGGGCAGAGGAAGAGAGTGATTGGGATAGCAGTAGAAAGCCTTTCTACGGAATATTGTTTCTGAATATTTATACTGAATACCAAACACTTTTCAGTTTAGAACCACGTAAATACAGAACCTACTCAAAATGAAAACTGAACAACTTGAAAACTTATATAAAAATGTCTATATTGGTGTTATTTTGGAGTATCTATGATCTTTCTCTGGATGTTAGGATACTGCTTTTTTTTTTTCCTTAAGGAAGGAATGCACCAACGGCAGCCTAATGCACCATGATTCAGTCTTATTTTAGAAACACATTTCAAGGATGATACTTACAGTCCCACCCATGTGGGGAGGCAGGTACTCCACACTGACATAGTCCTGGACATCATTTTTACTGGTAAACTTCAACAAACTCACTGCTTCCGGACCAAGCCAGGATTTCACAATTTTGAAAGCAGCTAAAGAAAAAAGTCACTTCATTAAATTCACTCATTCTCTTTCTCAATCTACTGCGTGTGCTAATGTAGGTCTTCTGAAATTAGTCTGGGCAAAACTCTGTTAATATGTATCTTTCTGTGGTATGATAATTAACATTCACTAATCCCTGTAGGCATTTACATTGTGACCGTAATGGGTTTCAAGTGTTCCAGGAAGATCCAGGAAGATGAAATTACCTTGATGTGCATCAAGAAACTTATCAAGGTTCGGGCCTCTGTACAAATCTGTCAATGATCTCTACTACTAAGATCCCCAGACAAGGAATCAAATAGTACTGTGGCTTGAGGAATAACTGCACAACGGAATAGAAAGAGTAATTTTTTCTTATCCTCCTCATCAACCCCCAACCTGAAAAACCTTCCCAAATGGGAAGTCAACAAGAGAAGGAAATAGCCCTCCACATGGGTTTGAGCTAAACTCAGACTTCATCCTGACCCTAAACTTCTCGGCCTTTCTCCCAAGCCCTGTAGCTTATGTAACTGTGAGGAACTTATTTCTGGAATCTACAAGAATACACCATTATCAAACACAGCTGTTTAGTAATAACAATCTTGTTCTCTCATGCTATTCTGATTTATACTTAATTTCTTTAAACCTTGTTTCCGTCTGACATTCTAAACACATTTTACAGAAATTAAAAGAAGAATCCTGCATTAATTTGCAAAAGCATCAATGAAAAAAAATCAGGGAATAAAACAGTATGATAAAAATTAAATAGTGGTTCAGAAAACTGCATTTTTACTTTGGCTAATTATGCTTAAATTTTACATAAGATTTACATTTTCATTCATTTCAATTTTAAAAGTCTGAGTTGACATGTTGGAAGCTATGCTACTTGAATTAACAAAAGTGCTAAATCTAATTTTTTATAACAGCTTTGTTGAGATATAATTTACATATCATAAAATTCACCCTTTTAAAGTATGCCCATCAAAGGTTTTTAGTATATTCAGAGGGTTGTATAACCATCACCACGATCTTATTTTGGCACATGTTTCTAACACCAAAAAGAAACCCCTGCCTATAAGCAATCTCTCCTTATCCTCCCTACCCCATTCCCTGGCAACCACTAATCTACTTTCTGGATTTACCTATTTTGGATATTCCATACAAATGCCACCATACAACATGTGGGGCTTTTTTATTGGCTTTGTTCACTCAGCATGCTTCCACGGATCATCGATGATGTTGCGTGTATTGGTATTTAATTCCTTTTTATGGCTGAATAATTTTCCATTTTATGGATCTACAACATTTGTTTATCCATTCATCAACTGATAAACATCTGAGTAGTTTCCACTTTTTACTGTTATGGCTGATACTGCTATGAACATCTGTGTATAAGTTTTTATGTAGACATATCCTTTCAATTCTCTTGGGAATATACTTACAAATGGAATTGTTGGATTATACAGTAATTCTATCTAACTTTTTGAGGAACTGCCAAACTGCTTTCCAGAGTGGCTGCACCATTTTACATTCTCACCTATAACGTATGAGGATTCCAATTTCTCCATATCCTCAACATTTGTTACTGACTTCGATTAGAGTCACCCCAGTTGGTGTGAAGTAGTATCTCATTTGGTTTTGACTTGTAGTTCTCTAATAACTAACAATGTTGAGCATCTTTTTATGTGTTTATCGCCCATTTGCATATCTTCTTTGGAAAAATGTCTATTCTAATCTGCCCCTTTTAATTGGGCCATTTGTCTTTTCATTGTTGTGCTGTAAAAGCTACTTATATATTCTAGATGTAAGTCCCTTATCAGATGTAGGATTTGTAAATATTTTATTCTATTCTGAGGGTTGTCTTTTCACCTTTTGGATGGTGTCCTTTGGAGTACAAATTTTTAAATTTTAATGAAGTCCAGTCTATCTGTTCTTTTGTTGCTTGTGCTTTTTTTGGTGTCATATTAAGAAACCACTGCCTAATCCAAGGCCACAAAGATTTACTCCTGTGGTTTCTTCTGAGTTTTATAATTCTAACCCTTACGTTCAGGTCCCTGATCCACTTTGAGCTTCTTTTTGCATACGAAGGGAGGAAGAGCTCTAACTTCATTCTTTTGAATATGGATATTCAATTATTCCAGTATCATTCATTGAAGAGACTATTCTTTCTCAAGAGAGATCTTGGAAGACAGTGGCAGAGTAGAAGAACCCTAAGGCTTGCCTCATCCCACAAATACAACTAGATAACTATCAAATCATCCTAAAATGCCCCAGAAACTTATCTGAAGACTGCTAGAACAAACTCCACAAACTCCACAAGTAAAGGTAGGGAAGAAACCACACTGAAGAAGGTAGGCAATACAGAGACTTGGCTTGGGAAGGAAATAGATTATGGCTGCTACAGTGGGGACGGAGCCTTGGTCATGGAGAAGGGCAAGAGACAGACTAGCACACAGGGGCGCATGTGGGGACAACAAATCCCCCCTAGCAACTGGCTTGGAAAGCGAGAGGGCCTGAATTTCGTGAGTTCTTGCAATCAGTAGGGCTTAAAGCCTAGAGTTTAATTTTTTTAAAGATTTTATTTATTTATTTGATAGAGAAAGACACAGCAAGAGAGGGAACACAAGCAGGGGGAGTGGGAGAGGGAGAAGCAGGCTTCCCACAGAGCAGGGAGCCTGATCCGGGGCTCAATCCCAGAACCCTGGGATCATGACCTGAGCCGAAGGCATACACTTAATGACTGTGCCATGCAGGTGTCCCAAAGCCTAGAGTTTTAAATGTCAGTGTGCTTGGCTCTGGGAGAGCTCAGAGGACACTGGGACTGCTCTTGGGGAGAAGGAAGGACAAACAGCCCATTGATATATAGTGTGGAAACAGAGATCTCAAGAGCGCCCGGGGTGCACAGTATGGAGGTTATATGCTCACCTTTGAAGCATGTCCCAGACAGGCAGCATTCATGGAGAGACCCCTCAGGTAACAAAGAAACTGGCCAATGCTATTTCACTTGCTCCCCTCAGCATAAGCCGAGGGCCACCTGCAGGAACCAGCATAGCAGGGACACCTGCTACCTAACTTGCTTACACCCAAGCTCTTCCACACCCCTACGCTCTAGAAGAAAGGCTCTTCCCGGTCACGGTTGCCTTAGCCCCAGGTCTGCAGGCCCCCTCCCCGAGAAGACTGGCCCAAACCCTTGCCAACACTGCACCTCCTGACCCAGGAGTTTTGTGAGGCCTCGGATCCTGTGGCAGCACCAACAGGTCTCACTTCACAAACAGACCAGAGCATGTCTAGTTACAATGGGCCACATTCAGGAAAGGCACCAAACACTGCCCACAACAGGCAAAGAGAGCCTCTGCAGATGACTGGCCTGAAGGATAAAGTGGGCAGGACACAAGAGTAGAGCCCACACAGCACACACTGGAGATACTCCCAGAAGTGCCAGACCCTGGGGAACAGGAGATACTACACAGCAGGCCACTGCAGGACCTCTTCTTCACAAAGCCATTACCCTCAAGAATAGGAGATGGAGCTGCCTCTCCTAACATACAGAAACGGGCATAGAAGACGTGGACAAAATAAGGAGACAGAAGAATTTGCCCCAAATGAAGGAATAGGACAAGGCCCCAGCCAGAGATCTAAGTGAAACATATAAGTAACATGTCCAGTGGAGAATTTATTTTTATTTACTTATTTTTATTTTTTAAAAAAGGTTTATTTATTTTAGAGAGACAGTGTGAGCAGGGGTAGGAGCAGAGGGAGAGAGAGAGAGGGAATCCCAGCAGACTCCATGCCGAGCATGGAACCCAACAAGGGGCTTGATCCCATGACCTCGAGGCCACAATCCAAGCAGAAACCAAGAGTCAGGTGCTTAACTGACTGAGCCATCCAGGCACCCCCCTGATGGAGAATTTAAAGCAATGATCATAAGGATACTCACTGGACTTGAGAAAAGAGTGGAAGGCATCCATGAGACCATTAACACAGAGATAAGGAATAACAAAGCAGAGACAAAGGGCTCAATAAACAACATGAGAAATATACTTGATAGAATGAACAACAGGCTGAAAGAAGCAAAGGAATGAATTAGTGACCTAGAAGACAGAAATGGAAAATAATGAAGATGAACAAAAGAGAGAAAAAAGAACTATGCAAAATGAGAACAGATTTAGGGAACTCAGTGACTCTATCAAACATAGTAACACTCATATTATAAGAGTCCCAGAAGAATAAAGAAGAAAGGCAGCAGAGAATTTATTTGAAGAAATAGTGGCTGAAAACTTCCCTAATCTGGGAAGGAAACAGATACCCAGATCCAGGTGGCACAGAGAACCCCTAACAAAATTAACAAAAACAGATCCACATCAAGATATATTGTAGGGGTACCTGGGTGGCTCAATCAGTTAAACATTCAACTCTTAGTTTTGTCTCAGGTCATGATCTCAGGGTCATGAGACTAAGCCCCACATCAGGCTCTGCACTTTGCAGAGTCTGCTTGTCCCTCTCCCCCACTCTCAAATAAATAAATAAAATCTTTAAAAGAAAAAATATTAAAAGTAGCAAGACAAAAGAAGAGTTACATACAAAGGGAACCCCATAAGGCTATCAGTGGATTTTTCAGCAGAAACTTTATAAGCCTGAAACAAATGGTATGATATATTCAAAATGCAAAATAGGAAAAACCTGAAGGCAAGAATACTCTATCCAGCAAGGCTATCATTCAGAATAGAAGGAGAAATAAAGAGCTTCCCAGACAAACAAAAACTAAAGGAATTCAAGACTACTAATAACCCAGCCCTGGGAGAAATATTAAAGGGGATCCTAAGTGGAAAGGAGAGACCAAAAGTGACAGTAAAAGGCAGGAAACACTGAAGCAGTAAAAATGAATATTTCTGTAAGAAATGAGTCAAGGAATGCACAAAATAAAAGGATATAAAATATGACACCCTACACTTAAAATGGGATAGAGGAACAAAGAATAGGTTCAATCTTAAAAGACCATCAACTTAATACAGACTGCTATATGCAGAAAAGGTTATTTACATACAAACATAATGGTAACCACAAATCAAAAACCACTAATACAAAAGAATAAAGACAAAGAAATCCAAGTATACCACTAAAGAAAATCAGCAACCCATGAAAGGCAAAAAAAAGGATTAGAGAAAATCTTCAGAAGCAACCACAAAACAAGTAATAAAATGGCAATAAATACATATCTATCAGTAATTACTCTTACTAAATGGACTAAGTGCTCCAATCAAAAGACACAGGGTGACAGAATGAGTAAAAAGCAAGACCCATGTATATGCTGCCTATAAGAGACTCATTTTAGATCTAAAGACATCTGCAGATTGAAAGTGAGGTGATGCAGAAATATTTATCATGCAAATGACTGCCAAAAAAAAAGAAGCCAGAGTAGCAATACTTAATATTGGACAAACTTGACTTTAAAACAAAGATTAACAAGAGGCAAAGGAGGACACTAAATAAGCACAAAGGAGGAAGTAACAATTGTCAGAAGTAACAACTGGAAGAAATACCAATTGTAAATATTTATGCACCCAGTGTGGGAGCACCCAAATACACAAAAAAGTTAATAAGAAACATAAAGTAACTAATCAATACAATAGTATAAGACTTTAACACCCCTTTACATCAATGGACAGATCACTTAAACAGATAATAAACAAGGAAACAATGGCTTTGAGTGACACACTGGACCAGATGAATTGAACAGATATATTCAGAACATTCCATCCAAAGACAGCAGAATACACATTTTTTGTCAAATGCACATGGAACAGTCTCCAGAACAGATCACATATTAGGCCATAAAACACGACTCAACAAATTCCAAAAGATCAAAGACATATCATGCATCTTTTCTGACCACAATGCTATGAAACTAGAAGTCAACCACAAGAAAAAAATCTGGAAAGAGCACAAATACATGGAGGTCAAATGACATGATACTGAACAATGAACGGGTCAACCAGGAAATCAAAGAAATAAAGTATGTGGAAATAAAGAAAATGAAAATGCAATGATTCAATACCTCTGGGACACAGCAGAAGCAGTTCTAAGAGGGAAGTTTATAGCCATACAGGCCCACCTCAAGAAGCAAGAAAAATCACAAATAAACAACCTGACCTTACACCTAAAGGAGCTGGAAAAGAACAATAAACAAAACCTAAAACCAACAGAAGGAAGGCAATAATAAAGATCAGAGCAGAAACAAATGATAAAGAAACTAAAGAAGCAGAACAGATCAATGAAACCAGAAGCTGATTCTTGGAGAAAACCCATAAAATAGCCAGACTTATAAAAAAGAAAAGAGAACGGACCCAAATAAATAAAATCACAAATAAAAGAGGAGAAATAACAACAAACACCACAGAAATAAACAATTATAAGAGAATATTATAAAAACTACATGCCAACAAACTGGACAACCCAGAACATTCCTAGAAACATATAAATAAACAAGCCTGAAACAGGAAGAAATAGAAAATGTGAACAGACCAATTATCAGCAAAGAAATTGAATCAGTAATCAAAAACTCCCAATAAACAAAAGTCCAGGACCAGACAGCTGAACAGGCAAATCCTACCAAACATTTAAAGAAGAGTTAATACATATTCTTCTCAAACTAGTCCAAAAAACAGAAGAAGGAAAACTTCCAAATTCATCCTTTGAAGCCAGTATTTCCCCGATACCAAAACCAGATAAAGATATCACAAAAAAGAGAATTACAGTCCAATATCTCTGATGAACATAGATGCAAAAATCTTCAACACTAGCAAACCAAATTCAACAATGCATTAAAAAATTCATTCACCACGATCAAGTGGGATTTATTCTTGGGTTGCAAGGGTGGTTCTATATTTGCAAATCAATGTGATACATCAGTAAGAGAAAAGGTAAGAACCATGTGATCATTTCAATAGATGCAAGAAAAGTGCTTGACAAGGTACAACATCCATTCATGATAAAAATCCTCAACAAAGTAGGTAAGAGAGAACACCTCAACATAATAAAGGCAATATATGGAAACTCACATCTAACATCATCCTCAGTGGGGAAGAGCCTTTCCCCTAAGGTTGGGAACAAGACAAGGATGTCCACTCTTACCACTTTTACTGGACACAGTACTAGAAGCCCTAGCCACATGCAATCAGACATCTAAAAGAAATAAAAGGCATCCAAAGTGGCAAGGAAGAAGTAAAACTTTCACTGTTTGCAGATGACATGATACTACATGCAGAAAACTTGAAAGACTCCACAAAAAACTGCTAGGACTAAGAAACAAATTCAGTAAAGTCGCAGGATACAAAATCAACACAGACAAATCTGTTGCAATTCATACGCCAATAATGAATTAGCAGAAAAAGAAATTAAAGGTAACAATCCCATTTACAATTACACCAAAAATAATACGATAACTAGGAATAAGCTTAACCAAGGAGGTGAAAGACCTGTGACCTGAAAACTATAAAAACACTGATGGAAGAAATTCAAGACAACACAAAGAAATGGGAAGACATTCCCTGCTCATGGATTAGAGGAAGAAATATTGTTAAAATGTCTATATTACCCAAAGCAATCTACACAATTAATGCAATCCCTAATCAAAGTACCGACAGCATTTTTCACAGAACTAGAACAGATACTACTACATTTGTGTGGAATGACAAAAGGCCCCGAATAGCCAAAGCAATCTCAAAAAAGAAAAGCCAAAGGTGGAGGGCATCATATTTGCAGGCTTCAAGTTACATTACAAAGATACAGTAATCAAAACAGCATAATACTGGCATAAAAACATAAACACTGTTCAACAGAACAGAACAGAAAATTCAGAAATAAACCCACAAGTATATGGTCAGTTAATCTTTGACAAACCAGCAAAGAATATCCAATGGGAAAAAGATGGTCTCTTCAACAAATGGTGCTGGGAAAACTGGACAGCAATATGCAGAAGAATGAAACGGGACCACTTTCTAACACCACACACAAGAATAAATTCAAAATGGATTAGACTTAAATGTGAGACTTGGAAGCATAAGAATCCTAGAATAGAGCACAGGCAGTAACGTGTCTGACATTGTCTGTAACAACTTTTTTCTATATAGGTCTTGCAGAGGCAAGGGAAAGAGAAGCAAAAATAAACTACTAAGACTACAGCCAAAAAAAAAAAAATCTTCAGAGTGAAGGAAACATCAACAAAACTGAAAGGCAACGTAATGAATGGGAGAAGATATTTGCAAATGACATTATCTTTTTTTTAAGACTTATTTATTTGAGAGAGGGAGAGGGAGGAAGGAAGGGAAAGAATGTGTGAGAGAACATGTTGGGGGAGGGGCAGAGGGAAAGGGAGAGAGAGAATTTCATGCAGACTCCCTGCTGAGCATGGAGCTCAACTCAAGGCTTGATATCACGACCCTGAGATCACGACCTGAGCTGAAATCAAGAGTTGGACACTTAATTGACTGAGCCACCCAGGTGCCCTGCAAATGATGTATCTGATAAAGGGTTAGTATCCAAAATATATAAAGAACTTCGAAAACTCAACACCCCAAAAATAATCCAACTAAAAATGGGCAGAAGACACGAACAGACATTTCTCCAAAGATATCCAGATGGCCAACTGACACATGAAAAGGCGCCCATCATCACTCATCATCAGGGAAATGCAAATAAAAACTACAATGAGACATCACTTCACACCTGTCAGAATGGCTAAGAACAACACGAGAAACAACAGGTGTTGGCAAGGATGCGGAGAGAGGGGGAACCCTCATGCACCACTGGTGGGAATGCAAACGGGTGCAGCCAGTGTAAAAACAAAACAAAACAAAACAGTATGGAGGTTCCTCAAAAGGTTAAAAATAAAACTACACTATGATCCAGCAACTACACTACTTGGTATTTACCCAAAGAATACAAAAACGTGAATTCAAAGGGATACATTCACCCTTATGTTGATAGCAGCATTATTTACAACAGCCAAGTTATGGAAGCGGTCCAAGTGTCCATCAATTAACGAATGAACAGAGAACATGTGATACACACACACACACACACACACACATACACACACACACACAACGGAATATTATGCAGCCATGAGAAATAATGAAATCTTGCCATTTGCAATGACATGGATAGAGCTAGAAGAATATTAGGCTAAGTGAAGTGAGTTAGAGAAAGACAAATACTATATGATTTCACTCCTATGTGGAATTTAAGAAACAAATGAACAAAGGAAAAAAAAAAGAGAGTCAAATCAAGAAACGGATTCTTAATTATAGAGAACTGATGGTTACCAGAGGGGAGAGAGTGGGTTAAATAGGTGATGGGGATTAAGGTATGCACTTGTCATGATGAGCACTGCCTGATTAAAAAAAAACTTAAAAAAGCAATTATTCATAAGTATTAGGGTTTATTTCTGGATTCTCAACACTATTTTACTGATCTGTATGTTTATCCTTATGTCTATACCACATCTTAATTACTGTAGCTTTGTACTGAGTTTTGAAACTAAGAAGTGTCAGTGCTTTAACTGCATTGTTCTTTCTCAAGACTATCTTTACTGCTCTTGGTCTCCTGCACATCCACGTGCACTTAAGAACAAGCTTGTCAATTTCTGTAAAAAAAAAAAAAAAAAAAGGGCAGCTGGGATTTTGACAGGGACTGCACTGAACTATGGTAGATCGATTCAGGAAGTACTGCCATCTTAACCATATTTCATCTTCCAATCCATGAACAAGAGATGTCTGATTACCTAGGTCTTGAATTTCCTTCAATGGTGTTTTGTAGTTTTCAATGTATGAGTCTTGAACTTCTTTTATTAATTTTTACTTCTAAGTATTTTATTCTTTGTGATGCTATTATAAATGGATTCTTTCCCCTAATTTCATTTTTGGATTATTCATTGCTAATGTGTAGAAATACAGTTGAGTCTGTATATTGATTTCTATCATGCCATCTTGCTGAACTTATTAGTTCTTCTAATAGGCATTTTTTTGGTGTGTGTATTCCTTAAAATTGTCCATATAGAAGACTATGTCACCTGCAAATATAAAAAGCATTACTTCTTTTCCAATATGGATGCCTTTTATTTCACTTTCTTGCCTAAGTGCCCTGGCAATGTAAGTGGTGAGAGCAGACTACTCTGTCTTGTTCTTGATCTTAGGGGGGAAATCATTCCTTCTTTCATTGCTATGTATGATGTTATCTCTGTGTTTCCACAGATGCAAGTTTTATATAAATGCCATTTATTGGGCTGAGAAAATTCTCTTCTATATATTCAAGAATTAACTCTACCCAAAGAGAGGTCTGCTGCCCTTTGCCCTCAGCTTTTGGAAGGTCATCTTCAGGCCTGACAGGAGTGTCCTTGTTTGCCTGACGACCTCGGTCACACTGAAACGGTATGATTTAGGGTGGGGACTTTGGTCACACAGTATGAGTAGAGCTCTGGAGCGGATGGAGACTGACCTCAAGCATGTGATTAATCAGTCAGGCCTATGTAATGGGCCCTAATACAAACTCTGAACTGCGGGTCTGGGTAAGCTTCCCTGGTTAGCAATGCTGGGAAACTATGTGTTCCACATTTGGTACTTTCCTGCATTCCACCCTGTTTTTCTTCCCTTGGCTGATATAAATCTGAATCCTTTTCCTGTAGTAAACCACAACTGTGAGTATAACAGCTTTCAGTGAGGTCTATGAGTAATTCTAGTGGACTTGAGGGTGGTTTGGGGAACCCCTTGAACTTACAGGTGGTGTCAGAAGTGAGAGTAGTCTTGCATGGACAACTGTGGTCTCCCGAACTCTGCAGGTATTACAACTCTTTACACCTTTTATTCCTAGTTTCTTGAGTGCTTTTATCATGGGAATGTACTAGGTTTTGTCAAATGCTTTTCCCGTGTCTGAGATGATCATGTGCTTTCTTTCCTCTAGTCTATGAATACGCTCAATAACATGGATTGATATTCATATGTTGAACCAACTTTGCATTCCTGAGATAAACCCTGCTTGGTCATGGTGTATAATCCTTTTTATAGGCTGCTAGGCTCAGTTAGTACTTTATTGTGGGTTGGTCCCCCTGTATTCATAAGGAATAATAGTCTCTAGTTTTCTTTTTCTGTGCTGTTACTAGAATATACTTGCCTCATGAGACGAGTTGGGGAGTGGTCCCTCTTCTATCTTTTCAAAGTCTGCCAAGGTTTGGTGTTGATTCTTCTTTATATGTTTGGTAGAATTTACTGGTGAAGTCATTTAGGCCTGGACTTTTCTTTGTGGGAAGTTTTTTGATTACTAACTCAAGGTCTTTTGTTATACTTTTATTCAGATTTTTCTTGAACTATTTCTGTATGTTGTCTTTATAGGAACTTGTCCATTTCATCTATATCATCTAAGTTCTTGGCATACAAGCGTTTACAGTATTTCCTTATAATCCTTTTAATTTCTATAAGGTCAGCAGTGATGTCTCTTATTTCATTCCTGGTTTTCATCATTGGAACCTTTTTGTCCTTTATCGGCTTAAAGTTTTATCAATTTTATTTAACTTTTTAAAGAAGCAAGGTTTAGTTTCACTGGTTTTCTCTACTGCTTTCTATATAACAATTGACTCTGGCAAACACAAATGAAAATGTACATTCTGAAAATAACATTAAGTTTACAATCATGTTAAAGCTGGTAAAGAGTGTTTTTCTACTCTTTCCATGATTTTTTTTTAACCAAAAAATGTCTCATGACTGTCTTATTGAAGGATAATGTGCCTACAGAGATTTGGAGTAAGTTTTAGATTCATCCCACCTTCTTCCTCAACACCAGAAGCCCTTGAGAAAAACTAGTCAATGCCTGTGTTCTGTGACATGCTCATCCGTGGGTGACAAAGTGAGGCATCCAGCTCTAGTTTTACCTGAATGGGCTGAACATCTTGACACTGTTTTTAGAGAAGGCTAATGCAAGTCCTGTCCAGAACCTGGGGGTAGCACGTCAACTGGGTTTGCTTAGGAACAGCCTTTGAGTGCGATAGCTCCAGCCTCTTAAGAGTACACACCATGCACAACAAACATTTTTTTAAACCACCACAGAAATATGACTAAATTGGAAAAAAGGAATCAGATATTTTGTTTTAGCAAATTATAAGTAATACACTCACCATTCATTATCCAAGGCATATCAAAGATCACCATTTTTGCTGAAAGACAAAAAAAGTTCATTGAATGTGATTTAGTACCACTATAGTAGTATCACTTATACCTGGTCTAGAAAAAGCTGGTGATCTAAACCTAACTAAAAACTGAGCTAGTTGACTCCGTTCTAATTCAGTGAAGTGTGAGTGGTGCTTGAACCAAGTTAACTTCTCACACTGATGAGGGGTCCACCCAGAGCAGCTTTTTGGAAATGACCACTGCCTTATCACTGTCCTTTGGCAAATAGCCTATTCTCTTGTTCAATTATTGCTTTTGCTGTTTGCTGTTTGCAGAAAGGTACAAAAGAAAACAGTTAAATGGGTAAGTGGTGTCTTTGGATGTGGCATGTCATATTAGTGCCGAAGCTCCGTAAACTTTAAAATGCTTTCAATGTCTCTATGTTAATTGAATTTAAATTAAAAAATTTTTTTTAAATGATTTCAATATCTAATTTATTGGTTTTGATAATTTTCTAGAGATTATATTGTTAAACCACTCGCATATTTTCCCTTCACCCCAACTTTAATACATTATTATGTTTTTAAGAAACAGAATTTATACTTTTCTTCATACTATAAGCCCCAGGAAGCCAATAATTCCCAAGTATACAGAAATATTATTTGCATGTTTAGATGAAGACTTGAATAGCCCTATTAACAATTATGAGAAAGAACAGGAAATCACAAAGGGAAGTTTTGATATCCAATTCATTGTTCTACTCCAAATGAATCAAAATGTAATTTAATTCTGCTCTGAGCAGAGAACCTCCTAGATGATTATATTAATGTAGGACAAATAAAGTATGTGTAAGAAACAAGGTATCTGCACAGAGGTACCTGGTGCTTAAGACCTCAGTCTTCATCTATGAAATGCCTAAAAAGATAAGGACTTGAGGTTTTATGAAATAATGGTTGTTTCATGACAGATTTTGAAGCATAATCAGTTCAAGATTCTACAAAATTTAATGTCTGCAAAACTGCATTATGTAGGCAGGATATATTCACAGGACCTCTAGTTCATTGGAATGAATAGGGTTCCAATTCATCTTTATATAGACCCATGAATTTATTAATAGTTCTCTCAAAAGAATCTTAGATATGTTTTATAAGGTAATAATGATATCTATACTAGTTATAAATGGCTCTTCACAAACTTTTAGATATTTCAATAAACAAGTGGATATTTTATTTTCATTTCGTATATAAAAGGAACAAGCTAGTAATATGGGGTTGAGATTCCCTACTGACCACTTGACTGGTACTATAAAACTTAATGAATCAGGGTACATGGTGGATCCAGGATGAATTCAGAAGATAGCAGATCCTCCAGGTTTCCCAATCAGACATTCTCTTTACCTAAAAAGGTTCATGAGTATGCCCTCTGAAGACATGAGAGCACAGGGATAGCAATGGCATTGATTCTTGAGATCCATCATGCTTGCTCTCTATTCTTTACTTCACATGAATAATAATGTGAAAGCATGCTAAAGTAAGATGAGTTAGGGATTTTAAGCTTTAATATCACCCAAGTCAGGAGTCTCAAAAGACCCTAATTGGGGTCCTGTGAGTTTCCATTTTCTGATATCCCTGTTGTCTTCTGCTTTTTTCACTTTTAGTCCACTGGAGTTAAAATATATGACTTTTTATACGTGGGGCAGCATCTTGACTTCTCCACTGGGAAACCGTCATATAAATCCAATAAATCAAAAATGAATACATAAGATTTAGGAGTTCTTCATTCAGGTAATTAATGCAAGAATCAATTAAAAATAAGCTCTAAATGCCAGATTTAAATGTAGTGTATGCTAGTCTAATTTTTTAAAAGATTTTATTTGAGAGAGAAAGAGAGAGTGTGTGCATGAGCAGGGGAGGGGCAAAGGGAGAGGGAGAAGCAGACTCCCGTTGAGCAGGGAGCTTGATGTGGGACTCGATCCCTGGACCCAGGGATCATGACCTGAGCCAAAGGCAAATGCTTAACCAACTGAGCTACCCAGGCATCCAAGTCTAATGTTTTCTTAATGACAATTTAAAAATAACAATTAGTAACACAGTTTATTTTATGTATGAGTACTGCTTATCACATGGCGTATTTTATCAATACCACTTTCCTGTTTCTTCCACGGAAGAACTTTAAGAAGTTCCATATAATAAATATGATTTTAAATGAGTTGAGTAAAAATGGAATAATCTTCAAAATAAAGGTATTTTTATGTACTTGTGTATGTGTGTGTTAAAGGATGCCATCGATACAGTTTAGAACTTAAATTCTTAAAACTATATAGGACAATGGTTATGAAAATTTCCCCTTCTATCTACTAGGATAACACACTTAAACTTCTATGCACACATTTAAGCTCCTCATCAGAAAATAACACTTCATGTATTAAATTAAAATCTATAATAATATAAAGCAATCTCAGCCATTGTTTATAGCTTCTATATATTGTATTTTTATAAAGGAGTAAGTTACTTACAGAGGTATTTAGGATAATAAACCTTAAAGCAGTTGATGATAAAGCGTACAAAGTCCATGTCCTAAAACAAAGATTATACATTTAAATCTTTAAGTCTATCTACATTAGAGAATTTTAAATTGCACATTTCTAAAGGTGATAAACTATTAAATACAAATGAGACAACTCTTTAAAAAATAAGCTCATATATAAATACCTCTCTATATTCCCAGGGATTAAGGTTTTAAGTCATTAAGCTACTTACAATAATCAGTCCTAAAATCAAGTAAAAGAAATCAGATGCTTAAACATTCCCATTACCTCTAACTAGTGAGATACTTCAGGCTGCTTAAGTTATATGACATTACAAAGTGGAGCTAAGAGCGATGCCTATAGAGAAATTCTAAAAATCTATTAAACAATTAAGGAATTACTGAAACACATATACAGTTTCCAATCTCACTACTTGGAATGATAATACATATAACATCAATCCTGGTATACTTGCTTTTGAAACCTGATTTCTACAACTTTTAATAGTTACAGTAAAATATGTTTTATCAATCTTTTCCACAACAGCTAATCTGAACATACTGGTGTGCTGTATCTACTTCACTTTTAGCTTCTTTCCTCTTATTTGGGGACCTCAAATTAGAGTAAGAATTTTTTAGTTTGTATCTGAGTGTTGTTCATTGAGCCCAATTCCTGGGAAACTTTATGAACATAACTATCTGTTGGTTCTACCGCACTGAACACAGAAACATGAAATTAGGTTATGAGGGTCACTATCCATTCACGTGGATCATTTCATTCCCTGTTATTCCATGGCTGCAAGCCGATTTACTAATCCTGATCAGCCGTCTTATAAGGACTGGAGGATGAAAGATAATCAGGTAAACTTAAACCCATCAATTACTGAAAGGTGAGTTGTCCAGAGATGAGTCTATGAAGTCATTTCTAGGACGTGAGTTGAGCATCTTTAATTTCAGTAAACTGAAAGTAAGCATCCTTAATTGTCTTAAGTATTTTTTATGGAATAAATCCTAGCACAAAATAGTACCTTTACAACTAATCATTATATCCACTGTGCACCGAGTGTAATAATTTAAGAGTCAAAGAAATATCTCACAATAATTAGCTGTATAAAAATTTGGTTACCTAGTGTATGATCTGTGGCCTCCAGAGACTTTGCCCAAAAAGTCTTCATCCGATATTCTTGTTTCCATCTTTTAACCGAATAGCCTTACTTATCAAATCCCAAGTTACTGCTAATTCAAGTGGATTTGATAGGATACCACTGGTTTTAAGTATATTAGTGGGCACTACATGAAAAAGTTCCATGACACCTATTGCTGTGCATTCTGTGAGGATGTCTTCAAGGACTATTTATTATCTTGTAAAATGTCTTCCCTTTGGGGACACATGAAATACTTTTCTCTCTAGTTCAAGTATCAGGAATGAATAAAGTTCTCCTAAGACACTGGTTTTAAAGTATGGCAGTAATTTTAAATTATTCCCTTTCTCTCAGGCAGGCAGAAAGACTGGACTCCAGTTAGTGGCCCAACTCTAACAAACAGCTTTTAATTTTTTTTGCCTTGCAAGTCTGCATACTGTTTATAAGCCAACTTAAATCCTCTGTGAATAATGAGGGAGTCATATATAAAAATAACTCAATTAGGATTCAGTATTTTATTTTTTAAACATATCTTTTTTTTAAAAAGATTTTATTTATTTGTCAGAGAGAGAGCGCAGGAGCGAGCACAGGCAGACAGAGAGGCAGGCAGAGGCAGAGGGAGAAGCAGGCTCCCCGCCGAGCAAGGAGCCCGATGTGGGACTCGATCCCAGGACGCTGGGATCATGACCTGAGCCGAAGGCAGCCGCTTAGCCAACTGAGCCACCCAGGCGTCCCAGGATTCAGTATTTTAAAACATTAATAATGATTTAAATACTTAGTAATGCAAATAAACCTTATTTATAAATTAAAGATAAAGAGACAGCATATAAGTAGTTTGAAAAGCAAAATCAGACAGTTCAAGTCAATTCCTTGCCCCTATGCTTGGCAATAAAAAACATTAGCATTTGTTTATGATTCCGGGTTAATAATTAGAAACCATCATATACAAAGGATGACAGAATCACGATTTGTTTCCATGGAATACCTATTTATCTAGGTATTTTGATTTAGACTTTGGGCATAAAACAATTTACTCTGTATCTCCAACTCACTGAAACAGAAACAAGACTGAAAAGATCCAGGGCAATGGACTCCCAAAATATACATAGGGATGAAGATAAATAATGTATTTTATAAATATGAAAATATGCAGATAAATATGAAAATAAAAATGTGTGCTTCCAGCACCCCAAATAACCTCTTGTTCTGTCTAGGTTTTTGTTGTTGTTGTTTTTGTTGATGTCTAAGGGCTCCTTTTTTGGAGGCTAGGTATCACTAGGACATAATCCTTTTTCACTATTCATTTTTATTTTTTTAATTTTTTTTTTGGATGTAGCGTTCCATGATTCACTGTTTGCATAAAACACCGAGTGCTGCTCATTATTCATCTAAAAAAAAGGTATTTTCCAGTGTTACTGGAACTTATTTATAAACATCATTTTATATAGCTACATATACCCTATCAATTAATACACCATAATTCACCATTTGGCCATGCTGACATTTACATTTTTTCTAAGTTTTCCCGATCTTATTTTTTATTTAAAAAAATTTTTTTCTAAGTTTTCACTATTTTAAATGACACTCTGAAGAAAACACTTGGCATACAATGCTTTTTTCTGTACTCGGGATTGTTTCTTTGAAAGGGATTTCCAGAACTTCGTTACCAGGCAAAGAATATGAATATGGACACCTTAAGATTCTTAACATACGTTGCTGAGTGGATCTGCAAAAAGGTTTCATTACTGCCCCAGGCAGGTGCGTGAAGGCCACTTCACCGCCACCAGAAGTAGCTAAGGTCTGACTGTAAGAGACAACGGCTATAATCAGTGTGCCAAAGGATCCTCATCGCTGCTGAAGGGTCTGTAGTTACTGAGGTCACGAGGGCCCAAAGTAAAGTCTGCAGGGTTTTCCTTATTTTTTCAGCTGGACAAAATTACCGAAGAAAGCCGGTTTCCAAAGCTAACCAAATCAAGCAAACAAAAATCACCAACAAAATGAATAAGTGCCATATGTGCAGAAGTGAGGCAGGGGCGCCTGGGTGGCTCAGTGGGTTAAGCCTCTGCCTTCGGCTCAGGTCATGATCTCAGGGTCCTTCGATTGAGTCCCGCATCAGGCTCTCTGCTCAGCGGGGAGTCTGCTTCCTCCTCTGTCTGCCTGCCTCTCTGCCTACTTGTGATTTCTTTCTCTGTGTGTCAAATAAATAAAAAAAAAATCTTTAAAAAAAAAAAAAGTCAGGCGAACATCTCATGACTGCCAAACACGGTATGAGTCTAATGGTACTACAGAGAGCATGGGTCACTCCCCCGAGTGTTTCCTGAGCAACTACTCTGTGCTGGGGGGCTAGGTGCTGCGGGTATTAGTTCTGACAGAAGAGTTCAGTGTTACCGCAGCTACTCATTACCCTGCTGGCTTCCACGGCCCACACGGACATCTTGTATGCCACACGAAACACACAGGAAACACACAGTTTTCCATGCCAACTACTGAAGCAAATTTCTTTCTTAGCAATCCTATTTGATGTCCGACTTAACTCACAATACACAAGGAAAACAAATCCCAAACAGACCTTGGTCAGCTCAAACATACAGCAATATTTGGTTGGGAGGAGGGGCAGGGAGGACATGATGATAAATAATGCTTGAGAATTAAAGAAATGCTTACTATGCTATTTATGCCAGTTTCTGACAGGTCGAACATCACTGTTACGGGTTTCCCATTTTCTCTTTTAGCATAACGTTCCAGCCAGAATGCGATAAGCTTCTTTTTGTCCAACATGGTTTTATGGTCTTTTACGTGATACTTCACCCTGATCCAGACTTTTAATAGAACATAGGACAAAAATAAGAAAAATATCTGTCATTAGAATATTATTATACACACAGACCATTCCTTTCCCTTAACATTTTTTTTTCATTTACAATTCATTTGCTTGCTCAGATTAAAAACATCTCTTCCTTCTTCTAACATTTTATTTATTTATTTATTTGACAGACAGAGATCACAAGTAGGCAGAGAGGCAGGCAGAGAGAGGGGGAAGCAGGCTCCCCGCCAGGCAGAGAGCCCGATGGGGGGCTCAATCCCAGGACCCCGAGACCATGACCTGAGCTGAAGGCAGAGGCTTAACCCACTGAGCCACCTAGGCACCCTCTTCCTTCTTTTCAATAAGAAATAGTGTGCACTTGGGAACTTAGAGAGGAGCAGCTTATTTTCCCCACCTTGGAAAATAAGCAAACTTCTCTAGTAGGTTAAGAGGGAAAAGAAAATACAGGTGAACAAACAATATTTGGTAATAACCTAAAAGTACCGTTCACTGTGCGTGACCAGAAAGCAAGCCAGTGGTTCTGAGAAGACTAGAACAACATCCCACGTGGAGAAGCAGCCTAGACAGAGGCACGAGGGTGGCAAAGAAGGAAACCCAACAGGCTGTGCCCTGGGAAGGCAGTTAGGGTCTGGACTGAGGAAGTGATGACCGAAACGGGGAAGGGGCTCCACTGAAGCTGTGGCAGGGGAGGAGGTGGGGAAGGGATAGAGGCTGTGGGCCTAAGCTGGGTGGTGTGGAAGGAAGGCAGGCGGTGGACGCGGCCCAGCGGGGCTTTCGTGGGAAGGTGGCCGGCAATCAGTCCAGTGGGACCGGTCAAGTGGTCAGTAGGGTACATAGATGCGCGACCCCCGGGAACCGTGTGGGGTCATCACCGTCTGTGGGGAGGCAAGGTCCTAGAGATCACCCAAGGGGACCGTATCAGCTGGGAAGGAAAAGCAGCCAAGAAAGGAAGGAAGCCTGGGAAACGCAGGTAAGGGACGGGGAATGAGAGCAAAGATCGAAACGAAGCCTGGGAAAGAAAGCTGGTGACAGGAGGGAAATGCCAGGAGAATACTGCTAAAACAGGACCGGACCACAAGCTGCAGCGGGGGAGGGCAGGCGAGCACGCGCTCGGGGTGCGGCTCACACACTCCTGCCCAGTCACAGCCTTGGTACAAACCAAGCCGGATTCTGGACGAAGGGGAGAGAGGAATAACAAGAAGCTAAGGGGAGAAGACCGGTGGGGGCTGGGGGGGGGG
>RCUC01016175.1:0-22300 GCA_003697995.1 Taxidea taxus jeffersonii
TGCTTGGTAGCACTGTAACAGATCTCGGTAATCCTAAACCACGTGGGTTTTTTGTTTTGTTTTGTTTTGTTTTTAAGGTGCCTTAACTGCCCATCTTTTAGCGTGTGTTTTTGTGTAGGTGGGTACACTTTGTAGTTTCTTTTATTACATTACATACACACACGTGTGTGTGTGTACGTGTGCGTTTTTGGTACTAATCTTGTGGTTTGTTTTATAGTGAACGCCTTTAAAATCTGAACATCTTGGTTGTGTGGCATCTTTAATTTTTTTTCTTTAACTTGCTTTCTCTTTCACTGCATTAGCCCTTGCTAGCAAGCTCTTCGGTGATGGAAATTATTTTAAAGATAGTTATATATATTTATTTAAAAATATTTAAGACATTTTGCATCTTGTGGTTTTTCCACACTCCGCAATAATTTTGTGTTCAGTATTGTAATCTAATTTGCTGTTTTCAGAAGTTTCTTTAGTCATGTATACGATTGGATTTTCAAAAAATTTTCACTAGTGGTATTTTGTTGCTTCTTATTTGAAATGGCTGTTTCCCATATAGCCCGAGGGTAATTAAACAGAGTATTCCTTTATACAGTGAATATCTTCTTGGGTAAGTATTGTTAGCTGGACACATCCGGCTATGTACTACTATCATGAAAACTGTATTCATAAAGTGTGATTTAGTATGTTCAAGTTCCAACTCCATAGCCCCTTCCTTAATACCCTGAAATAACCATGGTTCTCTGAATATAAAGTAGTTCTTGAAGGAACAATAAATTTCACATATTTGAATGTAGTGACCTTTCAGTTAATATTCCTGACTAACAGTAACCATAGGAATGGAATTTGTATGGTGATAAGATCCCAACCCAGTGTGGTACCTTTCTTGATATTCAGCTTTTACAGACTTCTTAAACTGCCAGGACGAGTGAACTATCTGTCTTAAAGATTTCGGATAACTGTTTTGTGTCATGGGACAAACATTTTTTTTTTATTAAATCTCTTGCATTTGCATTAATACTTGTTTGAAATCAGGAATCTTTTCTAAAATGCATAGCTCTGCCTTCTCATGCTACATTTATTCCCCTAGCCATGTCAGCAGTTAAGTACAAGAAAAACCTACTTTGTTAAGAGGGTATTAGGGGTGGAAAGTTAGTGCCATATATAACACCTAAACATTTTTAAAACATTGCAGTTGCAATTAATGAGTATAAAGTAAAAAATCATGGTTATTTAAAAACATTTGTTATTCAAAGTAACCTGTTTTTAAACACAATTACTGCTAAAAATGTGTTACCCTTTCTTAAACTTTATTATTTTACTGTTTTTTAACATACATACAGAGCAATGCACAAATATTAACTGTACAGCTTAATCAATTTGTACATACAGATTATATGTATGTAACCAGAATCCAGATCAGGAAATTAACATTACTTGTAACTCAAAAGCCCTTGCGTTTCTCTTCCTAATCAGTACTCTGCCTTTTTATCTTTTAAGACTATGGAATAGTTCTGTTTTTGAACTTTATAGGTTGACTTTTAGAATATATACATTTTTGGGCTGCCTTGCCCCCTTGTGTTCTTTATTTCAGTCTTCAAATTACTCAAATATTTTTCTCCATTTGAGTTTGCATTGTTATTCTACAAATTATTAATACATTTATACGATTGCTGTTAAAAAGTGGGTTTTGTTGAATTTTCTAAAGAAATTTGGTGCCACTATTTTGGAAACAAACTTTGTTACAAACTTAAGCACTGATAAAATACAGGTTACAATTCACAAAACATTTTCTGTAGTAATGCTATCAAAGTAAACTAAAAAATGAGTGGGTTCATAAAACCAGTTTCAGCTTCATCATCTGAATTATATAGTTTGATCAAATATGGTTATTTAATGTTTTTCTATTTTTCTCTTAAGAAGTGATTTGTATTGAATATCTGTTTGAGCACATTTAATTTCAGTCTCACATCGACCCAAAGATATCTTTCCCCAATAACCTAGTTATTCAAGAAGATTCTTAAATTCTGCCTTAACAGAGAAGATATATTGGGTTTTTATTTTAAAGATATTTTTGTCAATAAATATCCCTTCCACCTGAAATGCTGCCACAAATATTTTGGAGACTTAACTTTTGCTTGTTATTCTTTTAAGTGATACTGCATCATTTTATTTGGTTCTTAAGTATCTAACAAAGCAAAGATGCACAGTATTCATATTAACCTATTATTAAAAATGATTAGCCTATAAATATGTTGTGGGCTTTTTTCCTTCTTTTTTGACAGAAACATTTAGAATCAGTCATGATATTTTTCAGGACTGTCAGGTTCATTTAAGTAGCTTTTGTGAAATAGTCTCTCGAGCTTAGCCTTGTCAGAATAGTTAAAAGTTCCAAGGAGATTCTTTTTTTCTCTTGAAGACCAAGAGTTTTAGGCCAAAACAGGTAACCAGAAATAGTATATAGAAAATTTCTATCACCTCAGCACTCCAAAGATCAATGCACAGTTGCGATTTTTTTTCCTTCTAAAATTGTTAAAAAGACACCTGTACATTATTTGTTTGGTTTTTCAGCTCTCCCTTCGATAAAAAGGGACAAAGAGTGCTCTCCACAGATAATTAAGGTTTGCAGAAATGCATCAGAAATTTATTTTCTGCATGTTTTATAAACAGTTTACATTTTCAGCCGGTCAAATAGTTTATTCTTATTAAGATATAAAGAGAAAACATTGGGGTTTAATATAGACACATAGGTAAACTAAATAATTGATGCTGTGTCTATATATTTTTTTCAAGAAATGATGTGTGTATACACGTGCACACACACACACGCACACGGTGTATTTGGCTGAGTAAGGGTTTTTTTACTTCCAGGTGTCCCATGTGGGAGAGCTACCAGGCACTACCAGGGTTTTATCAATATTTTCTTGGTAGTTGTCTCCTGATAAACTACTGTATCTAGCAGATTTTAAGTGTTCATGGACAAACAGCACTATGAGAACTGGAAAAGTCACTATGATAACAGAAGTAAAACATGACATTTTTATGAGACAGAGTTTGGTGTGATAGAAACTACAGTTGGGGTTTTGAAGTCAGACAGACTTCGGTTGAAAACTGGCTCCAGTTCTTGCTCACACTAACTTCAGCCAGGTTATCTAACTTCAGATAATTAGATTTTTTTAAATATGAAATTTGAGATAATAAAAATAGATACTTTATGGGCCCAGCATGCTTAAAAATAGATACTTTATAATCTCCAATGAGAAGTCTTTTCTGACCACTGGGTTAAGATACTTTCTTCTGTGTATGTCACAGTTCTTACAATTTACTGTACTTATTTGCATGGTTGTGTGGCTAGACCACAGACTCTGTGATGGGTGGGGACTAGCCTGAATTATTTCCATAAGCCTAGACTCCAGAAGGTGTAATTTAGAATTTTTTTTATGTCTTACATGACCAACCTATCCTTTTTTGCAAAACTTGTAGTATCACTGCTTTTCTTTTTTGTTTTCTAATATAACCTGTAACTCCCTCAGCTGCTGATCCAGTCTTAAATTGCATCTGCATTAGGTAATTCCATGAAGGCTTTCCAAATACAAAGTGAATGATGCAGATAATAGGCCTTTTGTAAATTTGTCAGTTGGAGGAATTGTTAAATTAGTATATAAGCGTGCTAATTATATGTTTGTTTGTTTTTCCAGATGAACAGCAAAGATTTTCAAGGTTGTTGTAAAAGAGTCTTTGATATGAATCATTGATCAATGGAATTTTCAAGTGGAGGTGAGCAATTCCATGTTTCCAAGGAGACAGCTCACCTGACTTTTCCTTCTACATCTTGGGACATTCCTTACCTGTCTATTCCACTGACTCCTCTTGCCTTGGTTGTTACTGTTGTACATGAACAGACTCTTACTTTAACACCTATAGCCTTTTATTATGCTTTTTTGATGTGTCTGCCTTGGCCATTAGACTGTGATATCCTTGAGAGCAAGGACCATGTTTCTTTACTCTTTGCATATTCTGTATATGAAACACCCTGGAAATAGGATTGACATCCCTGAAGGTTCTTTGATTTGATTTATATTTTGTAATCACCATGTGGCAAAACATTTCCATTTTAATCTGGTGCTAGTAGAATATATGCTGTGTAGGCACCATGTATGTGGCTTTTCTGTATCAGGTGTTTCAGAAACTTTTGAAGGCAGTTGTAAGATGTTCAAGATGAGAATTATTACTCATATTTCTGTGTCATACCACACAGTGGCTAACACCGTTTTGAGATTACCCCAATACATAGGGCAATATTTTGTAGAATCAGTCCTTTGTGTAACAACTTCAGTATTTTTGTACTGTTGTTACTTTGCTGAAATTTTATTCAAAAATATCACTTGCCATAAAACTAACTATAAAATAAATACAGTGAACTCAAGATAATATTGTGGATTTTTATAAAAATAAATTTTAAGATGATTTACAAATGATATATTTAATGCTTTTGCAATGCCCAAAGCACTTCTTTCATGTAATCTTAACTTCCCTTTGAAGAAGATTGTTTTTCCCATTTTATAGGTTCAGTATACTGTATTATTTGATGCCAGAGCCAACAAAAACTGCAGTACAGGCAGTTTCCAAAGTTAATTACACCACTTACTTTGCCTAGGTTTCTTTTGTGTCTCTTAGTGATTCAGTTTGCCAATTTTCAACCCCTTTTCCAACACACTCAGCTGACTTCTCATTCCACCTGGTTTCTGCATGTGAGAATGTGGAGGACTAAGAGACAGCTAAATTGTTGTCACTTAGAAAAGGCATTGAAGAAAAAAATTCTGTGAGTGGGGAAGAGATGACTTGGGTCAGCTGTCTCCAGGAGAACAACTTTAAGAAAATGACAAAGATGTTTAGAGATAATTTTATGGAGTCTTGCCATGGGTTTTGTAATGTCAGCACTCTTACCCAGCTTCCTGCAAAGGCCTCAGAGTGGCTTTAATACAGTAGTTTTGTTTCCTCTGCATTTATAAAAGCAATTATATCAGAAAAACCATGAGTTCCATTTTAGGTGTTACACCCTTCCTCATGGTACCAGTGAAATATAGTAACTGTCATATCAATCCTTACAGAATTTGAAATAACACATCTCCCAGTTTATTGGTTTTTTTAAGATGTGATATGGTACTGTGGTTATGTTTTTTGAAATCCTTATCTTCTAGAGAAATGTACTGTTAATTTTACAGATGAAGTGATGTGCTACTGATATTTGCTTCAAAATAATCTGAGGGTGGGGTAGGTGAGCATACAGATGAAATAAGATTGGTGATAAACTGATAATTTCTGAAGCCATGTGACAGATACTTGGGAGTTCATTATACTATTCTCTATACTTTTGTATATATTTGAAATTTTCCATAATAAAAATTGAAAAATAATTCATTGTTTAATTGTAGGCCCTTGCTCTCCCTAAAACTTAAGTAGGGAAGGCTGATTAGAAGACAAATCTAGGGACGCCTGGGTGGCTCAGTTGGTTAAGCAGCTGCCTTCGGCTCGGGTCATGATCCCAGCGTCCTGGGATCGAGTCCCACATCGGGCTCCTTGCTCAGCAGGGAGCCTGCTTCTCTCTCTGCCTCTGCCTGCCACTCTGTCTGCCTGTGCTCGCTCCTGTGCTCTCTATCTGACAAATAAATAAATAAAATCTTTAAAAAAAAAAAAAAGAAGACAAATCTAGACAGACACACATGCCCCTCCTCTCCAAAAACCGAGGTTTTGTTCCTGAGCTAAACATATTAGCAGACTTGCTCTTCCTTAATGTGAATTATTTCCTTGAAAGTCTGTCAGTTTCACATTCGAAAAGACTTTTAGCCTCATCAGCATGCCAAATGTGATCAGTAAACTCTGAACCCCAATGATGGACATAAGCTTAGGTTCCAGATGAGACCACACTCCCATTCTACAATGTATCTTTAAAAAAATTAAATTTTTTCCTGATTAGAAAATTAATTTAATTTTAGAAAATTTGGAAAATTCCCTCCAAGGTAAATGAATAAAAAAATCACACATGATCCCCCTACTCAGAATAGCCATATTTGAAAAATATGTATGTATATCTATATATATTCCAGCATTTTTCTTTTCAAATGTTCACTTGTGCCATCTCCATCCAAGGAGATGGCACAAGTGAACCCCCTTCTACCAGAATATTTTAAAAAATCCAGGACCCTTTTTATTACTAGGCATACACCACATAGGTAACTTGTTCTTCAGAATTTTTTAGGCTAATGCTCAGGGCCATTATGGAATTTTTGCCACTTCTGTCCTGCACAAGTGCAACAGACACAGCACAAAGCTTGGGTCTGAAATCCAGGCCATGCCTTGTACTCACTAACTCCTGATGCAGGACAGAATAACCCCGTTTTGTTTTTGTTTTTTTGTTTCTTAATTCCAACACGAATTTTCTACTCACGAAGCTGGTGGGAGTGGGGGACATCGATTCAGAGGAGGTGCCCCTTTAATAAATCACACAGTTGCAATATATTAGCTAAAAGTAGGCCTGCTAGTATCTTGTTTTTCAGAGAGTTCCTTCTGTCTTTGGATCCTCAGCAAGCTATGGTATCACTATTTCTCTAATCACTATCTCTCTAGTATCTGATCCTCATTAAGTTGTTGCTCCTCTGGGCACAGTGGTTTTCAACTGGTAAACAAGGATACCACTACTCTGCACTTGGAATTGAATCCTGTTCTCCTTCTTCTACCTTTTTACTCCCAAATGTGCCCTCATGTTTCCCTAATTTCCTACAACACACAAGAGATCAGAATATAACTTTTAATAAGATTTTACTGAAGATTACCAGGTTATGTGAGGCAAATATAATATAAAACACAATTCAAAACTATTTCACAGGTCATATATTTTCTAGGTTCCAATGCTAGACTGGTTCCCTAGCACAGGCTGACTGCAAATGGCTGAGGGACATCCTTCCATTCCCTATTTCCCACCACTATTATGAGCTGAGAGTACAGTTTCAAATCTTGTACAAAGCGATTCCCATACCCACGGAGAAGAGAAAGCTTTTCCTGCAACTCAATCTCCAAACAGTACTTAAGGTATCTCAAATTTATAGTCCCAGAATCAAAGATGCGAACCTAAAATTAATGGACCAAAGGTCTAGAATGTGATGTGTTGGGGATGGAAACTCAGTTTTATATTATTCCAAAGCTCATGCTCTATACTAAGATGAACAGGACTGACAATATAGTGAATTTGGTGCTCCAACTTTTTCTGGATGGTAAATATGGGGAACCAAAAAGCCCACCCATAGTGCAAGAAGACTTAAACCTTTCCCTGTATAAGCCTACACAGCAGTGTGAAGAAGCAGGCCAGGACCTCTGGAAGCTTAGATTTATTTGGGGCCAGTGCAAAGAGTATAGAGGGCTTAGGACAGGATTCATAAAAAATCTCTCTTCCTTTTGTCAACCCACTCAAACTTAGAACTTGTTGGCTATTTAAAAGACATAAATAGACTGCAGAATCATTCTTAGTACATGTATCCATTTTTTTCAAAAGTTCAGATTAGGTCACTTCTCTTCATTGGTACAGTAGTCCTCCCATTACCCATGGTTTTGCTTTCTAAAGTTTTATTTACCCACAGTCAACCATGTTCCAGGAAGAGATGACCGTTTTGACCTATCATCAGGTCAATAGTAGCCTAATGCTATATCACAATGCCTGCATAAGTCACCTGACTTTATCTCTTCATGTAGGCATTTTATCATTTCACATCATCACAAGAAGTGTGAGTACAGTACAATAAGATATTTCGATGGATGACATTCACATGTTATTACAGTATATTGTTATATCTTGTATTTTAATGCCAGTTCATCTCTAACTGTGCCTAATTTATAAATTAAACTTAATCATGTATATGTATGTATAGGAAAAACAGTATATGTAGGGTTTGGTAATATGCATGGTTTCAGGCATCCACTTGGGGGTCTTGGAACATATCCCCTGTGGGTAAGGAGGGATTACTGTACCTATTTTCGCTAAGTGAAAGAAATCTTAAAAGAATTCTTGCTTTTGCCAAAAAAGAAAAAAAAAACAATAATAGCATTGAGTGTTTTGTAGCAACCCCTTATAGGGCAGTGTGCACCCCAGCAATGAGAGTGACCCCACCAAGTTCTTTCCCCAGGAACTATACTCTGTATTTCTACATCAAGCCACAATAGCTTTGAACTGTGTCTGTGGGCATCTGTACTTTATTCCCCTTGCATTTATTAGCAAGATGTGTCTTAAGGTATCAGAAAAACCTAAGAGAAGTTATTTTTTGGGTCTGGGAACACTCAAAAAATTTCCCATATAAATTAATAGTAATTGTTTTTCTACTTTCTGCCAGCTTATGAAAGGTTTCATAGGAATGCTCTACTTTCAGATAGTGGGGAAAACTTGTATATGGTACCAGCAATGGCATCTGTCTCCCTAGTGGACATTTTAGGAATTAGCCCAACCCTGGGTGTATTCTATTTAGATCAAAGAAACCTTTCCCAGGAACACCCTGCTACCCAAGAACACCCCGCTGTCCAAGTCTATTTAGAATTACCTTTTTCTAATCCTGAATTAAGTATTAATATGTTCTATATAGGAAGAAAGATTCTCTATCATGTTCCAATCAGTAAAATTTTTAGTTCAAGTTGTGTTTTTTCATCTAATCTAGTAGATAAGTAGGAAATTATTTGCATTTACCTAGTACCTCAATCCTTACTACTGAGCTTTAGCTATGATAAACCAAACTATTCAGAACTATTAGAAATTTAGGCCAAGAATTCTGTTACCTCTAGAGGTACATGAATTGGGCAAATCAGACATGGCCCCAGTCTTCATGGAGCTCTCACTCTACTGGGGAGATAGGAAATAAAACAAGAAATCCCAACAAAAGTGCCAAGTGTTTTTATGATAGTGGGGATTCAGTGGGCTCTACCAGCACATAGTGGGGAACTAACCTAGTTTAGTTGGGTTGGGGGAAGATTCTCAGAGGAAATGCCATGTAACATGACACCAGAAGGATTGATAGGACTTAACTAGGAGAAATAATTGATGCGGGGGTGTTCCAGAAAGAGGAAAGAGCAGATAAGAGGTCCTGGAAGCTAGAAAAAAAATATGGTGTTTTTAAGAATAGGAACTTGGTCATTATACCTATAATATAATCTGAAAGTGCAGAGAAGAAGAAAGGATCTTCTAGAGATGAAGCCAGTGGGGCAAGGAGAAGCCAGATTATAGAGGGTCTGATGCAACTTGTTCAGGGATTTGGGAGAGGAGGCATGACATCAATTTGTCTGAAAAGTAGAAAATTGTTTGAAAGGGAGAGGAGGTTGTGGTGATAGTCCAGTTGAGAAATGATGGTGACCTGAAAGAGTGTTGATAGAAGTGAATACATTTTAGAAATATATAGGGCTTATAGGGGCATAGGGTGATTAATTGGATGTTGGAAATGAAAGAGAGGTGGGTATCTTTGATATATCTCACTGGAGCAACAGAATTGATGATACCATTCCCTGGGACTGAGAAGATGATGAGATTAATTTTATAACTTAGTTTCTGGTAACCAAAGGATATTAACTTGGAGATGTATGAAAGGCCAGAGATACACACTGATGCTTCTTAGAAAAGAAGAATGAGCAGGAGGTGGAGGTTTTGGAGTCATCAGTAGATGGAAGTAGATGAAGAGGTAGGTATAATCAAAGTCATCTGGGAGAGACTAGAGAGAGGACAATGAAGATCTCCCTGAGGAGTATCAACATTTAAGGATGGGTACAGGACTTCCAGAATTGTTGTGTGAGGATCTTGGTGGACCCATCCCTCTATGAAATACAATTTAATTGGTGACAATTACACACACACACATTTAAAGTCCCTGGAAATCATCATATCGCACACAGCAAGTGAATAAAGGTTTGTTCAAGAAAAAAAACTACTAAATCTCTATAAAAATCACGAGAATCGGTGGCATTTCAGCAATGCTATCTCCCCCAGTTCCATGTAACAAGCTCTACTCGAGATATGGATGTTCCCAATAAGATAGGGGCTATCACTCCAGCTGTTAGTCTAGGGCTATGCCTTCTCCCCAGGAGGAGAAGGCCACCAGTGTCTCCATTCCCCTGCAGGCCCATGTTGCAGAAGTGCTAGTCCAAGCAAGCCTGGGCTAGAGGACTAACTCCCAATTACAGAGTGAGGTCTCAGCCTTAGGCATGACAGGCCAAGAATAGTGGGATTCCACTCTCCTCTATCTCAGCACCTTTGTAGGGCAAAGTTTCTACGTGGAGACAGGCAAACTGAAATAACCAGGGACTACCTTCTTCCCCCAGAGTCCAGTGGTAGTTACTGCAGGAGAAGTGGCCTCTTATACCCACCCTCTGTCCCAGTGCAATTGTCTGGAGTTTCTGCCCAGGTGGAGAGGCAGGCCATGAGAATTAAGCACAGCACCTTTGCTTGCAGGGACTGAATTTATTTGGAAAAGAGCCTAGAAAAATTAATGCCTAAGAGCATTGTTGAAAACAATAGGAATCTTAATGGTGAGGAATTAAGAGGGGCCTGGTAGTTCCAGGATACTAATAGCAACAAGGGAACAATACTACAAAACAGTTGAACTAACATACATCTAAAGACCACTCTACCAAAGAACAACAAAATATTCATTACTGTCAAGAAGATGGAACCTTCTCCAAAAGAGACTATAATCCTAGACTACAAACATGCCTCAGTGGATTTTAAAAGATTGAAATTAAGCAAATTGTGTTCTCTAACCAAAATGGAATTAACTTAGAAATCAACAATAGAAATGTGGGAAACTTATGAATATGTGGCAATTGGGCAATACATTCCTAAATAACTAATGTGTCAAAGAAAAAGTTCACAATGGAAATTAGAAAAAAACTCTGAGATAGATATAATCAAAACACCAAAATGTGAGATGCAACTAAAGCAGAACCTAAGAGACAATTCATAATTATAAGTTCTTATAAAAAGAAGACCAAAGTAAACACAAATCAAGCAATAAAGAAGATGATATATGGGGTTCCTGGCTGGCTCAGTTGGTAGAGCATGTTATTGATCTCATGGTTGTGAGTTTGAGCCCAACACTGGGTGTAGGGATTACTTTAAAAAAAAAAAGAAGGTAATACAGAAGAATAGAATGAAAATTAAAATGAAAAATTATAAAAATAGAAAAAGTTGACTCTTTAAAATGATCAACAATCTGGGGTGTCTGGGTGGCTCAGTTGGTTGAGCATCTGACTGTTTTGGCTCAGGTCATGATCTGATGGTGAAATCGAGACCCACATCAGGCTCCACACTCCACATGGAGTCTGCTTGAGATTCTCTGCCTCTCCATCTCCCTCTGCCCCTCCCTTTCTCACTATCTCTCTGCCTCTCAAATAAATAAATAAAATCTTCAAAATAAAATGATCAACAATCTGCTTTGTTTCTTAAATTCCACATGTGAGTGAAATCATATGGTATTTGTCTTTCTCTGACTTCTTTCACTTAACATAATACTCTCTAGCTCCATCCATACCATTGCAAATGACAAGATTTCATTCTTTTTTATGGCTGAGTAATGTTCTATTGTGTACATATACATTCATCAGTTGAGGGATACTTGGGTTGTTTCCATAATTTGACTGTTGTACATAATGCTCCTATAAACACCAAGGTACATGTATCCCTTTGAATTAGTATTTTTGTATTCTTTGGGTAAATACCTAGTAATGTAATTGCTAGATCATAGGGTAGTTCAATTTTTTTTTGAGGAACCTCCATGCCATTTTTTAGAGTGGCTCACCAGTTTGCATTTCCCACCAACTGTGCATGAGGGTTCCCTTTCTTCCACATCCTTGCCAACACCTGTTGTTTCTTATGTTGATTTTAGCCATTCTGATAGGTGTGAGGTGGTATCTCATTGTAAATTTGATTTGCATTTTCCTGACAATGAGTGATATTGAGCATCTTTTCATGTGTCTGTTGGCCATATGGGTGTCTGTTCTGGAAACATATCTATTCATCTCCTTTGCCCACCTTTTAATTGGATTATTCATTTTGGGGGTGTTGAGTTTTAGAAGTTATTTATATATTTTGGATACTAATCCTTTATGAAATATGTCCTTTGCAAATATCTTCTCCCACCCCATAGTTTTCCTTTTAGTTTTGTTGACTGTTTCCTTTGTTGTGCAAAAGCTTTTTATTTTAATGAAGTCCCGAATGTTCATTTTTGCTTTTGTTTACCTTGCTTCATGACAGGAGACACATGTAGTAAGAAGTTTCTACAGCTGATGTCAAAGAGGTTACTGCCTCTGTTCTTCTCTAGGATTTTGATGGTTGCCCGTCTCACATTTAGGTCTTTACTCCATTTTGAATTAATTATTGTGTTTGGTATAAGAAAGTGGTTCAGTTTCATTCTTTTGCATGTTGCTGTCCAGTTTTCCCAACACCATTTGTTGAAGAGACTACTTTTCTCATTGCACAATCTTTCCTACCTTATTGAAGTTAAATTGGCCATATAGTTGTGGGTTCATTTTTGGGTTTTCTGTTCTGTTCCAATGATCTATGTGTCTGTTTTTTGTTGTTGTTGTTGGTTTGGTTTGGTTTTTTTTGCCAGTACCATACTATCTTGATTACTACAGCTTTGTAAATAACTTGAAATCCAGAGCTGTGATTCCTCCAGTTTTGCTTTTCTTTTTCAAGGTTGCTTCAGCTATTTGGGATCTTGTGGTTCCACAAAAACTTTAGGATGGTTTGTTCCAGCTCTGTGAGATGCTGTTGGCATATTGATAGGGATTGCATTAAAAGTGTATATGTCTTTGGGTAGTATAGACATTTTAACAATATTTGTTCTTCTGATCCATGAGCATGGAATGTCTTTCCATTTCTTTGTGTCATCTTCAATTTCTTCATAAATGTTTTATAGTTCTCAAGAGTATAGGTCTTTCACCTCTTCAGTTAAGTGTATTCCTAAGTATCTTATTTTTTTGTGCAATTGTAAATGGGATTGATTCCTTGATTTCTCTTTCTGCTGCTTCATTATTGGTGTATAGAAATGTAACAGATTTCTGTGCATTGATTTTATGTCCTATGACTGAATTCATGTTATGAGTTATAGCAATTTTTGGTGTAGTCTTTGGTATCTTCTATATTTAGTAGTATCATGTCATCTTCAAGGAGTGAAAGTTTTATTCTTCCTTTCTGCTTTGGATGTCTTTTATTTCTTTTTAAAAAGATTTTATTTATTTGAGAGAGAGAGTGAGCAAGCTAGCACAAGCAAGGAGGGCAGAGGGAGAAGCAGACTCCCCACTGAGTGGAGCTGGACGTGGGGCTCGATCCCAGGACTCTCAGATTATGACCTGAGCCAAAGGCAGCTGCTTAACTGACTGAGCCACCCAGGTGCCCCTGGATGCCTTCTATTTATTTATTTATTTTGTATGATTGCTTTGGCTAGGACTTCTAGTACTATGTTAAATAACAGTGGTGAGAGTGGACATCCCTGTCTTATTCCTGACCATAGAGGAAAAGCTTTTAGTTTTTCCCCACTGAGGATGATACTACCTGTGGGTTTTTCATAGATGGCCTTCATTATGTTGAGGTGTGTTCCCTCTAAAACTACTTTGTTGAGGGTCTTTGTCATGAATTGATGTTGTACTTTGTCAAATGCTTTTTCTGCATCCATTGAAATGATCATACAGGGGAAAAAAGAAAAAAGAGAGAGAAATCAATAAACAGACTCTAAACTAAAGAGAACAAACTAATGGTTACCAGTGGGGAAGTGGGTGGGGGAAATGGGTTAAATAGGTGGTGGGGATTAAGGAGTACACTTGTGATGAGCACTGAGTGGGGAAGTGTTGAACCACTATATTGTATAGCTGAAACTAATATTATATTGTGTTAACTGGAGTTTAAAAACTTTAAAAAACTTTTAAAATTTTTAAAAGTTTTTAAAATTTTAAAAAACTTTAAAACGTTTAAAAAATTGAATGATCAATAATCTGTATTGTATCTAGAATATTATAGATTTACAAATCAATGATAAATAAATAATTAAGTTAAAATTTTAAAAATGGGCAAAGGATTAAAAAAGACATTTCTCCAAAGAAATATATAAGTGGACAATAAGCACATAAAAAGATGCCCTACATTATTAGTTATTAGGGAAGTACAAATCAAAATCACAGTGAGAAACCACATCTCACCCACTAGAATGAATGTAATCAAAAAAGACTAAAAATAGGGGTGCCAGGGTGTCTCAGTGGGTTAAAGCCTCTGCCTTCAGCTCGGGTCATGATCCCAGGGTCCTGGGATCCAGCCCCGCATCTGGCTCTCTGCTCAGCAGGGATCCTGCTTCCCTTCCTCTCTCTCCACCTACTTCTCTGCCTACTTGTGATTTCTGTCTGTCAAATAAATAAATAAAAATCTTTTAAAAAAAAGACTAAAAATAACAAGTGCTGGTGAGGATGTGGAGAAATTGGAGCTCTCATGTGTAAAATTTCACTACCATTTTGGAAAATAGTTTGGCAGTTCTTTAAAATATTGAACATAGTTACCACATGACCCAACAATTTTGCTAGGTATAGTCTAGCAAGATAAATGAAAATATATTCTACAGAAGATTTGTTCATGAATATTTATAGCAATGTTATTCATAATTGCCAAAAATGAAAACAACTGATGAATGTGTAAATAAGACCTAGTATATCTACATAATGAGATATTATTCAGCAATAAAAGGGAAGGGGATATTATACCATTACATTGATGAACAAGAAGTCAGACCTAATACATTATATACGGTGTGATTTCTTTATATGTAATGTCTAGTATGGGCAAATCCATATAATCAAAAAGTAGATTAATGGTTACCATGGCTGAAAGAAAGGAGACTGGAGATTGACCCCAAATATGTATAGGATTTCTTTTTGTCATTAAGAAGATATTCTAAAATTAGATTATGATGATAGTTGCACAACTCTTTAAATGCACTAACAACCATTGAGTTATACACTTTAAATGGGTGAAGATTATGTTATGTAATTTATATATTAATAAAACTTACAAATTTTTGGACTAGGCAGAGAGGAGTGCATACAAAGGGATACTCAAAAAAGGAGTGGTCATCAAAATAACAGGGAAACCTGGAGAAAGTAAAGTCACATAATCAAGGATATACAACATTTTAAGGAGGGAGTTGTAAGGCGTATGGAGTGTTACAATGACAGTGACATAGAAAAGATTGTTAACAAGAACTACCTTAATAGAGTGGTAGGTTGGGAAGGCAGATGACAGTGAGTTGAAGAATGAGTGGCAGATAAAGAATTAGATTCAGTGAGTCTAAATAATTCACTTGAGTAATTTGACTATGAAGTAGAAGAGAAATGGAATGGTAGCTCAAAGGTGATGTCATATAGAAGGAGAGTTTTACTGTATTCAAAGTGACACTTGGATACCCTTATTTGTTGAGAGGAGTCAGTAGAGAGGCAAATCCTGAAGACATAGGAAAATCTGGTAATCAATGGAACAAAAGCCTGAGAGAGAGAGAGATGTAGAATTTGTGATGTGAAGCACAGAGAAGGAATTTATCTCAGATTTGGGGAAGACTACCTCTTCGATTGCACCTGGAAGGAAGGAGGAAAGGCAGGATTAGGGTATAAGAAAGGTTGTATGTTTGTGTTATGAAATTGAAGTATGTTATACTTGAGGGATTTGTTTTCCTTGGACAGGTAAGGGTCACAGTCATTTGCTGAGTATGAGGAGAAAATGCATATAAGTGGTTAGGAGAAAGGGGAGAATTGGTGTAGCTCTATCAATAGCAAAGAGAACTGACAGAAAACAGAACAAGATTTCTAAGCAGTAGTGAGGGCCCCTGGTGAGGTTAGGAAACACCTGTGTGGTGACAAGTGGCTACAGACCCATAGAAACTCTATTTAATGTAATCCTGTTTTTATTTTTTTATTTTTTAATTTCAATTTTTATTTTTAAAATTATTTTAATTATTTTTATTAATATATAATGTATTATTAGCCCCTGTACCTATTAGGTCTGTGAATCATCAGGCTTACACATTTCATAGCACTCACCATGGCACATACCCTCCCCAATGTCCATCACGCAACCACCCTCTCCCTAACCCCCCCCCCCCCCCACCAACCCTTATTTTTTTTTGTGAGATTAAGAGTTACTCTTATGGTTTGTCTCCCTCCCAATCCCATTTTTTTTCCATTTTTTTCCTTCCCTACCCCCCAAAACCCTGCCCTGCCTCTCAAATTCCTCATATCAAAGAGATCATATGATCATTGTCTTTCTCTGATTGACTTATTTCGCTAAGCATAATACCCTCTAGTTCCATCCATGTTGTCGCAAATGGCAAGATTTCATTTCTTTTGATGGCTGCATAGTATTCCATTATTTATATATACCACATCTTCTCTATCCATTCATCTGTTGATGGACATCTAGGTTCTTTCCATAGTTTGGCCATTGTGGACATTGTGGACATTGCTGCTATAAGCATTTGGATTTGGATCACTACATTTGTATCTTTAAGGGTAAATACCCAGTAGTGCAATTGCTAGGTTGTAGGGTAGCTCTATTTTCAATTTTTTGAGAAACCTCCATGCTGTTTTCCAGAGTGGCTGCATCAGCTTGCATTCCCACCAACAGTGTAGGAGGGTTCTACTTTCTCCACATCTTCACCAACATCTGTTTTTTCCTGACTTGTTAATTTTAGCCATTCTGACTGGTGAGAGGTGGTATCTCATTGTGGTTTTGATTTGTAATTCCCTGATACCCAGTGATGTGGAGCACTTTTTCATGTGTCTGTTGGCCAACTGGATGTCTTCTTTGCAGAAATGTCTGTTCATGTCCTCCGCCCATTTCTTGATTGGATTATTTGTTCTTTGTCTGTTGAGTTTGATAAGCTCTTTATAGATTTTTGGATACTAGCCCTTTATCTGATATGTCATTTGCAAATATCTTCTCCCTCTGTCAGTTGTCTTTTGGTTTTGTTGACTGTTTCCTTGTAATCCTGTTTTTAAATGAAAAACCAAACAAACATTCACTGCCTCCACTCTAAAAACAATACCTCTATTTTAATATATTTTATCTGTTATTTGGATTTTGCACTTTACCTATTTCTGGAAGCTCAAAATCCACATATTCAAAGTCTGTCTCACAACTAGTCCTAATAGCACTCTGCCAGAGGATAGGACATTTATGTGCCTGGTGCCAAAGGGCAGTAGGATGAAGAGAAAGTCAGACAGGGGCAATATTAGGGGGATTTAAGAAGGAAAAGAAAAGAACAAACTTGAAGATCTCAAGTCTTATCATGACCCTTAGTATGTGGGCCACATCCTCAGCAGGGCAACTCATGGTGCCAATGAATCAAAGCTTCTATGCAGCTTCTCTGGTCATAGGAAACTGATCCTTCTTGAGGACCACATTTGAAAGATCAGATACCTACCGATTAGTAGTCCTGAGTAAGCCATGCTACTGTCTCTGTTAGTCACAGTTTAGTGGGTGAGTCAGACAAGTTCTTCAGTGAACTATAGGATTCACAGTGGAATTCCATTTTAAAGATAAAGGAATTCTAAACTATGAAAACATGCCATGCCATTTTTTAAAATCAGGATTTTAGATGAGACTATAATGGCATAATAGCAGCTACTATTTGTTATTTTCATATCCTATGAGATTTTCAAAACTTTATGTATTTTTAATATTTTTAGCAAATATATAGTATGTTTGTACAACATATAGTACAAACATATAGTGCTGTATACAGGTACTATTTTGTACTATTTAACATATTAAGTAGTTGAATTTTCATAAGAACCTGTGAGGTTGGAACTACTATTTAATATACCATTTTATAGGTGAGCATATTGGAAGGTTAAAATTTGCTTACTCTCATATAACAAGTAAGATGTAGCACTGAATTTCAAACCCAGGCAATCCGACCCTAGAGTTTCTATTCTCAACCACTGTGCCATATTATGTCTTGTAATGCTTTTTAAAATTATATCAATAATGTTGGGCAAACATACATATTGCCCTTTATATTTCACAAAATATCTCCATGCATATTATGGCATATAATCTTCACATCATCTCTGAGAAGTAAATTTTTACCCAAAATTTTACATAAAGGGAAACCAAGAATCAGAGAGGGAATTTCACTATAGACAAAGGTCATAAATTGTTGAAAATATACACATGCATGAACATGTGGTTAACACAGTTTTCGTACCAAGGCCAGTGTATTGCATAGAGATAAATAAGAAAGATGGAAAAGAGAGAAAGGATTTAGTTTTATTTTTTTTTCATTCTATTATACTACTACCAGATATCAGATACCCAAAAGGGGAGAGGGAAATAATTCAAGAGTTACTAGAAGCCACCTTTCTACATGAGGTATGTTTTTAATTGGCCCTTTAAAATTTATACACATTAAAAAAGGATAATGGTTTAATATATGCTTTTGAGCAGGATTTTTATAATATTCCAAATCCAGTTTTCATTGATGTGAATAATCAATTGGATGGTCTTTCAGGGGAGGAAATTCTAGGATCATTAAAAAAAAATCATTCAATGGTGAATTCTAATAATTTTAAGAAAAATTAATGCCAATCCTCAAATTCTTCCAAAAAATTGAAGAGGAAGTAATATTTCCAAACTCATTTTTATAAGGCTATCATACCAAATCCAGATATGGATACAACAAGAAAAGAAAACTGCCAATCAACATCCCTGACAATTATAGTTGGGAAATTTTTCAACAAAATACTAGCAAACTAAATTGCACATTACAATTTACATACATTAACATCCAGTGAGATTTATTCCTGAGATATAAGGATGATTCAACATATGCAAATCAATAAGTGTAATACACCACATTAATGGAATGAAAGATAAAGAAATATAATGATCTCAATAGATACAGAAGGAGGATTGGAAAAAATTCAAGATTCTTTCATGAAAAAATTCAAGATTCTTTCATGAAAAAATCCCTCTTTCATGAAAATAGATATAGAAGGAGGATTGGAAAAAATTCAAGATTCTTTCATGAAAAAAAATGTATCTCAACATAACATATGGCTAACATCATATTCAATTGTGAAAGTTGGAAAGCTTTTCCTCTAAGATAAGGAACACAAGGATACCCACTCTTAAAACTCCTATTCAGTATAATAGTGTGGGTCCTATCCAGAGCAACAAGGCAAGAACAAGAAGTTAAAAGCATCCAAATTGGAAAGGAAGAAGTAAAATTTTCTTTGTTTGCAGCTGACATGATTTTATACATAGAAAACCTTTAAAGAATCCACCAAAAAACTGTTAGTACTAACCAAAGAATTAAATAAAGTTTAAGGATACAAAATCAACATATAAAATCAGTTGTATTTCAATACACTAACAATGAACTTTCTAAAAAAGAAATAAAGTAAACAACCCATGTACAATAGCATTAAACAGAATAAAATATTTAGGAATAAATTCAACCAAGGAGGTGAGAGATCTATACACTGAAAATTTAAGACACTGATGAAAGAAACTGAACAAAAAACAAATAAATGAAAAGATGTCCTGTGTTCATGGACTGGAAGATTTAATACTGTTAAAATGTCTATACGACCAAAATCCAATGCAACCTCTTCATCAAAATTCCAATGGTATTTGTCAAAGAAATAGAAAAAATAATCCTAAAATGTGTATGGAATGATAAAAGACCCCAGGTAGCCAAAGCCATCTTGAGAATGAACAAAGGTGGAAACATCACACTTCTTGATTTAAAGCTATATTACAAGGCTATAGTAATCAAAACAGTATGGTATTGGTATAAAAACAGACATATTGACTAATTGAACTGAGTCAAGAGCCTAGGCATAGACCCACACATATACAGTTAACTAATATTTGACAAGCAAGTTAGGAATACTCAATAGTGAACATATAGTCTCTTCAACAAATGGTGTTATGCAGAAGAGTGAAATTGGATTCCTATCTTATACCACTCACAAAAATAAACTCCAGATTGGATGGGTAAATGTAAGACCTGAATCCATAAAACTCCTAAAAAAATAGACAAACAAACGAACTCCTTGACATTCATCTTGGCAATGATTTTTTTTTAGATACGACACCAAATACAAAGGCAACAAAAGCAAATACCAACAAGTGGGACTACATAAAACTAAAACTTTTCTGCCCAACCAAAGAAATTATCAACAAAATGCAAAGGAAATCTATGAAATGGGAGAATGTGTTTGCAAACCATATATCTGTTAAGGGGTTAATGTGCCAAATATGGAAGGAATTCATATAATTCAATAGCAATAATAATAATAATAATAATAACTCAATTTACAAAAGAGACAAAGGACCTCAGTAGACATTTTTCCAAGGAAGACATACAAATGACCAGCAGGTATATGAAAAGGTGCTCAACATCACTACTTATCAGAGAAATGCAAATCAAAGCCACCATGAGATATTACCTCACACATGTCAGAATATCAATTATCAAAAAGAAAAGAGATAACAATGGTGGCAAGGATGTTGAAAAAGGGAAATAGTGCACTGTTGGAAGGAATGAAAACTGAAACAGCCATTATGGAAATTATTACTGAGTGTCCTCAGAAAATTAAAAATAGAACTATTATATTATCCATCAATCCCACATCTGGGTATATATCTGAAGGAAATAAAATCACTGTCTTGAAGAGGTATCAACACTACCATGTTCACTGCAGCATTATTCAGATTAGTCAATGCAAGGAAACAACCTAAGTATCTACTGATGGATGAGTGGATAAAGAATATATGCATGTGTGCACCTGTGCACACGCGCACGCACACACACACACACACACAATGGAATATTATTCATCCATAAAAGAGAAGGAAATTCTGCCAATTGCTACAATATGGATGGACCTTGAGGGCATTATGCTAAGTGAAATAAGTCAGACAGAGAAAGATAAATATTGAATTGTATTGCTTTTATGTGTTATCTAAAAACAGAACTAATTGAAATGTAGAGAAGAATAGTGGTTGCCAGGGGCTAGGGGTGGGGAAAATAAGCAGATATTGATCAATGGGTACAAACTTTGAGTTATAACATTAACAAGTTCTGGGGATCTAATCTGCAGCATGGTGGCATTAGTTAAAAATACTGTATTATATGCTGGGAAGTTGCTAAGAGAGTAAATCTTACATGTTCTCACCACCACAGCAAAAAAATAGTAACTCTTTGAGGTGATGGATGTGTTAAGAACACTTACTGTGGTAATCATTTCTCAATATAAATGTATATAAAATCATTATGTTGTATAACTTAAACAATGTTATAATTCAGTTATAACTTAACAGAGCTGGGGTAAAAAAGAGTAAAAATTGAGTAAGAACCAATCAAATAGAACGTAGTAAAATGGTACAGGTAAAATATTTCTTATAGCCAGGGTGCCTGGGTGGCTCAGTTGGTTAAGCATCTGACTCTTGATTTCCACTAAGTTCAGGCTCTCAAGTCATGATCTCAGGGTCATGAGATTGAGCAATGTGTTGGGCTATGCACTGGGTATGGATCCTGCTTAAAATACTCTTTCTTTTTCTCCCTCTACCTCTGCCTTTCCTCCCTCCAAAAATTATTTTTTACAATAAAAACAATTATACAATAAAATAATAAAAATGCTTCTTTAAGAAAATCAGTAAAATTAATAAATCTCTAATGAGAATTAGAAAAAAGAAAGAAAATACAAATTATTAATATTTGGAATGACAGGTACCATCACCTCAGATTCCACAGACATTAAAGTGATAATAAGGGACTAATGAAAGCAACTTAATACCAAAAAATTAGACAACTTATAAAAAATTTACAAATTCCTTGAAAGTTTTAAACTATCAAAGCTCACTCAAAAAGGAGTACATGGGGGGAAGGAGTCAAGATGGCGGAGAAGTAGCAGGCTGAGACGACATCAGGCAGCAGGAGATCAGCTCAGATAGCCTATCAAACCATTCTGATGCTGGCCTCATAAAATGAATTTGGAAGTTTTCCTTCCATTTCTATTTTTTGGAACAGTTTCAGGAGAATAGGAATTAATTCTTTAAATGTTTGGTAGTATTCCCCTGGGAAGCCATCTGGCCCTGGGCTTTTGTTTATTTGGAGATTTTGGGTGACTGTTTCAGTCTCCTTACTGGTTATGGGCCTATTCAGGTTTTCTGTTTCTTCTTGGTTCAGTTTTGGCAGTTTCTATGTCTCTAGGAAAGCATCCATTTCTTCCAGATTGT
>RCUC01016186.1:0-51003 GCA_003697995.1 Taxidea taxus jeffersonii
CTTGGTCTTGGTTAGATTTCTTGTTGATCTTCTGGGGGAGGGGCCTGTTGTAGTGACTTACAAGTGTCTCTGCCCCAGGCGGAATTGCACCGCCCTTACCAGGGGCCGGGCTAAGTAATCCTCTCAGGTTCGCTTTTAGGAGCTTTTGTTTCCTGAACGCTTTCCGTAGAGTTCCAGAGGATGGGAATGAAAATGGCGGCCTCCCAATCTCCAGCCTGGAGGGGCCAAGAGCTCAGGGCCCCACTCTTCAGTATGCCTTCAGAGAAAAGCGCTCAATCACTCCCATCTCCCTGGCCTCCAGCTGTGCTTGGAGAAAAGCACTCAATCACTCCCTTCTCATTGGCCTCCCGCTGCATTCCAGGCTCACCCAGCCTGTGACCAAGTGTCTCTGTCTCTGACACACAGCCCCGCCTGGAGTCTCTGAACCCCGCAGATCCCTGAGCTCTTCCAGGTTGGAATCTCCCCGGGTCTTGTGGGGACCCCACGCACAGAGCACCGGCCCATGTCACGGATTACAGTTCCAGATAACCCTGAGTTGAGCGCTCACTCCTCGGCTCTGTCTCTGCAGCCGGCTTCCCTGCTATAATACCTGTGAGCTCTGTGACACTCAGACACCCCCAATCCTTCTATGACCCCACAGGACCTGAGGCCACGCTGTCCCCATGAGGTCTTCACCCCAGTTTATTTAGCCTCTGGAGTGATATCCCTCCATGGAGCAGACTTTTAAAAGTCCTGATTTTGTGCTCCGTTATTCCGCCACTTGCCGGGAGCCGGCCCCTCCCCCTGTGGTCTATCTTCCCATCACGTTGGATTCACATCTCTGCTGGTCCTACCTTTCAGAGAGTGGTCAATTTTCTGTTTCTAGAATTGTTGCTCTTCTTCTCTTCAATCTCCTGTTGGATTGTAGGTGTTCGGAATGGTTTGATAAGCTATCTAGCTGATCTCCTGCTCCCTGATGTTGTCACAGCCTGCTACTTTTCCTTCATCTTAACTCCTCTCCTAGCTTTTGATTCTATGGTATAACTTTATCTTTGTTCTAAATTATGGTAGTTTTTATTTTTTACTCTCTTTTAATGTACCTACATTGCTTTACAGAATAATTATACATTTAGGGCAAATACCATCTGGACTCAAACATAGTGAATCCTGATATTTAATTTACACAGACAACACTTATATGCTACCACTGTTTTTTTAAGCAGGTACTTCTCAAACTAAAACACTAAGATAAAAATTTCTTAAAGGAGGCATTTGTAGAAGCACCTGGGTGGCTCAGTTGTTTAAGCATCTGACTCTTGACCTCAGGTCATATCTGAGAGCCCTGGGATCAAGACCTGCAGTAGTCTCCGTCTTGGGGTCTCTGTAGGTACTCCCACCAACCCCGGCTTCCTCTGGTGCCAACTGCTTTGTTCCCCAACTCCTGCTTTTTCAATATTTCTCACCTTTGTCTACATAACAGCCACCAATCAAAGCACATTTTGTTGTTGTTGTTGTTGTTTTTTCGTCCAACAAAAGGACTGAGATTATTTTTCAGTTATCTTTTGTTGCTGAAGAGTTTTACCAAGCTACTTATCATTTCTTTTAAGGCTGATGCCACTCAATAACATTTTGTTCCTCTTCCTCTTGTTCTTATAATCAACACGGTGTTTGGTAATTTGCCAACAGTCACCACATGCATTTATGATTTGCCATAAAACTGCATTTCTTTCCCTTTGTTGAGCCATTCATAACATAACATAAAGATTTGTTTCCTTAATCAATTTTTGTTGCTCAACTCTAAGCCTTTTAAAATCCAAATAATGATTCCTCAATCTTTAAATACTAAACACATTTTTAGAAAGGTTTTAGAAAGTAATAATCAGTTACATTAAATTTACCCAAGTACCAAAACTATACATAATATCCATGCACAAAGACTTCTCTTATACAGTAAAGAATGTATTAAGTAAGTATTAAATGATTCCAAAAATCTAATACATGGTTGCTTCCAGGAACAAGAACAAGGTGATATAGTACAGGTATTAATTCCTTGAACTTTTTATATTAAGGATATACTTATATTATCTAGTAACACATTTTAAAAAAATACTTGCAATATCTATTGTTCACCAAGTAGTGGAAAGTGGCAGTGTAGAAATGTCACCTAATATTTGTCTTTTGAAATTTTGTAAGATCAATTAATATTTTAAATCCAAATGTCTATGATAAAGAATAGTTTAAATAAATTGTTAGACATCACACAGCTAATAAGATGAAGTTTGTCTTTTATACTGAAAATACATACACAAGTATTGAGAAAGGACAAGTCACAAAACAATGAGTACACTCAAGATAAATTTTAAAAAGGGCTTAAAGATAGTCCTCCAGTTAAAAAAAAGGTGGGGGGGATATAGAATGTACACCAATCTGTTAATAATAGGTATCCATATATTTTGTAGAAGATTACAGTTTGGAAAGGCAAATTATGATGTCATAAATAGTAAAAACTAAAGCTGTTATAATGTAAGAATATGAGGAAATTTAATTTTCACAAACCTATGGTATTTTCTTATGGCAAATTTGTTCAATACATTAGAAAATTGGATTTTCAAATGCTTAGGTTACTCTAATGGTAAACTTCTAGAGGTTCCAAATGATAAGATCAGGTAGACAAATATATGAATCTAGTTGGTCAAAATCAACTGTTCTTTCATGACAAACCAGGCTCTCCTATCTGTAAAATGTCCTTTGATAATGATAATAGTCCACAGTTAAAAGTCCACAGTTAAAAAAAAAGTCTATACTAACATATCCCTTATCTCTGTAGGCACATCATCACAGGTACATTATATAAACTTTGCCCACAAAAAATTTGTGTCATTTGATCTTTGCAGCAAGTTCTCTACAAAACAACAGATTCTTTTGAATGTACATTACTAAAAAATGTTCAGTGACAAAGAAGACACTAAACACCTAACTAAATAAATATGTCTTTATTTTCCCTCAAAGAATGATTCTTCTTTATACTTCCTCTTAAGAGCAATGAAGTTAGCAAATGGGGGCAGCCATGCTGTACACAAACAACAATTACCAGTGAACCTAACTTTATTAATATTTAATACTGAAATATGAGTCATTCAATCATTTTAAATAGAAGTAGTAATTCAATAAAAACAGTGAACTACACTACTTTTGATTTTAACTTATATTGCAGTGATCCTTGAACAACAGGGGTTGAACTGTGTGGGTCCACTTATACAGAGATTTTTCTTTTTATCAATACAATATAGTACCATATTTTCTCTTCCTTATGACTTTTTAAATCACATTTTTTGTCTAGCTTATTTTATTATAAAAGTACAGTATGTAATACATGTAACATATAAAATATATTAACTGTTATTGGTCAGTTTTCTGGTCAACAGAGAATTAATAGTGAAATATGAAGGAAGTTGAAAGTTATGTCAATTTTTTTACATAGTGGGTCAGTGCCCCATTACCCTATGCTGTTCAAGGGTCAACTGTATTTAACATTCTTTTAGCAAGTGTTTTTCCTGAACCAAGAATGAGATGCATAAAAACATAAATACAACAATCCCCCCGACTTGTCAAAATTTGCATTTTGCCACTTTGCTTTTACAAAAGACCTACATTAATATTTGTTTACTAACTAAAACAAATCCAAAGTAGATTTTTGCTTTTACGAAAACAGGCATAAAGCAAAAATAGCATTCAGGACATTTTGTAGCGAGCCCTTATAGATCCAACAGACATTCCAAGCAGTGAGGGTACAACTGTCAAGATCCTTTCCAGGAACTATACTCAGCATCTCAGCCTCTAGGTGCCGAGTTCTGTGAGCATTGGTGCTTCACCTTGATTTATTTTGGGCATTTGTTAGCAAAACATATCCAAAGTATTAGAAAAGCCTAACAGAGGTTATTTGTTTTGGTGTGAGTATACTCAAAAAGTTTTCCATATAGGGGCACCTGGGGGGCTGTTGGTGGAGTGTCTGCCTTCAACTCAGGTCATGATCCCAGAATTCTGTGATCAAGTCCTGCATCTGACTCCTTGCTCTGTGGGGAGCCTGTTCTTCCCTCTGTCTGCTGCTTTTCCTGCTTACTCAGTGTCTCTCTCTCTGACAAATAAATAAAATCCTTAAAAAAAACGTTTGGGGCACCTCAGTGGGTTAAGCCTCTGCCTATGGCTTAGGTCCTGTCAGAGCCCTGGGATCGAGCCCCGCATCAGGCTCTCTGCTCAGCAGGGAGCCTACTTCCCCCTCTCTCTGTACCTGCCTCTCTGCCTACTTGTGGTCTCTGTCAAATAAATAAATAAATCTTTAAAAAAAAGTTTTCCAGATAAATTGATAATTGCTTCTTTGCCCTATACCATTTTGGCTTATGAAAGATTTCAGAGGAACACTCTACTTTTGGATAGTGAGGGAATCTAAATATATAGTTTTCCAATTTATAAAGAGAAAAGTAGTCCAGCTATAACTTCAAGAATAATGTGGTGTTTTGTTTTAATTATAATTAAAGTATTGGCCATCTCATTATTAGCTCTGTAACGTACGTATTTAAATTACACGTTAACAGACAACCATTACAATTTATAAATGTACGGTGCCACTACTGAGTAAATTGATTCTTCCACGAGAGGATGTGTCCCTTCTCCCACCCACTAACAAAACAGCAATATGGTTAGTTTAATTTTATGAGTAGATGATCCACTGCTGCAAATGCTAATTCTCTTCTCCACCCTGTGTTTTTTTGTGTATGTGTGTGAGTTGGTTAGATCACACAGGCAACTTCTCTAAACGGTCAACAGCAAGACGAGCTAGGCTTGGGCTTTCGGTGCAGGCTGACTGTGTCTGTGTGGATCAGGTGATCTGACCTATCCTCAGTAGCAAGCACTCTTCGAACTGCTTCCTCAAAGGCTGCTGCGACATTTGTGGCATCTTTTGCGCTTGTTTCAAAGTAAGGGTAGTCGCCGTTGTCCCTGCACCAGGCTTGGGCTTCTTCTGTAGACACCTGACGTTCACTTATGTCAATCTTGTTGCCTAAAATCACGAAAGGAAAGCTTTCGGGCTCTTTCACATCTGCATAATATATGAACTCTTTCTTCCAGTTACTCAAGTTCTGGAAGCTCTGAGAATCGTCGACACTAAAAGTGAGCAGGCAACAGTCAGAACCTCTGTAAAATGGTGTCCTCAGGCTTCTGAATCGCTCTTGACCGGCTGTGTCCCAAATCTGCATAGTAACAAAATGTCCGTCCACCTCCAAATCTTTATTTAAAAATTCCACACCTATTGTATGGAAGAGCTGGGTATCAAACTTATTGGTCACGTATCTGTTCATTAGAGAGCTCTTCCCAACTCCACCGTCTCCAAGGAGAATTACTTTAAAAAGCGAAAATTTTCCTGCCATTATTAATCTCAAGGTTTTGACTTTAGAACCCTGTAAAATAAAAAGGTACCCATTATGTTCATCTACAGACATTATTCTGTGACTGTAAGAATTCAAATCAATATATGTAGCCCAACTTATTTCTGAATAAGGAGTACCTATAAAACCTGTCAGTTACTCATCACTGACTTAGGTGCTACAATCTCACCATAACTCCCTAAAACAACTAATGAGGGATTATTCTTTCCCTTCCTTAGATCATAGTTTACTGTGAAGCTAATTTTTAAGTTCAAGTGTAACCCCAAATACTTTGCTCTTTACCATTACTGTCTATGATAATCATCTGCCTACTTACAAATAAATCTAAGTCCTTGTTAAGATGCACTAAGAGATGATTTTTGTGTCAATTTCAAACAGACCATCCATTGTTGTCAATGTTTGCCTAACATGCCAAGGATTTTCTTTACTCTTACCCCACTTTCTCTTTTAAAATGATTCACTAAAAGGACACAGAAGTTGACTGATCTAGCTGCAGGGGGATAAAACCAATTACTCAGTAAACAAACACTATTATCTTCATTAGAAATGTTAATTTGAGTCTCCAAAAATTAATCTTTGCAGCAGTAGTTTTTAATATATCATAGTCTATTATAGTCTACCCATAACACCCATTAGGACAACTCTGACTTTTAGCAACAATTAATCTGTGCTATTATGTCTATATTTTAAAACAGAACAAAATAAACCTGGAAAGAAAACTTGATCTGTATATACTCTTGCAGGTCAGTCTATTTTTTCTTTTTACACATGTTTAATTATATTATTTTACTCACTGTACAGTACATCATTAGTTTCTGATGCAGTGTTCCATGATTCATTGTTTGCATGTAACACCCAGTGCTCCATGCCATCTGTGCCCTCCTTAATGCCTACCAACAACAGGCAAGTATTAAGGCGTAATTAAAACTTCCCACACTATAGGAACCAGGCCGTGTGGAGTGCGATTTCATCTGCCTATGGATGAATACAAATACCTCCAAATTCTGGTGAGAATTTTATTCCTACTTAATGCTTTTTAGGGTTTTTCTTAAGGTACTTTCAAACACATTGACAGTTTTTGAATAATGAGAGGAAGAGAAAAATTAAACCTAGCATATTAACCAATTATAAATTTGTGACAAACTCTATTTCCTCCATAATAACTTCATTCCTTCTCTCCAGTTTTTTGAACTCAAATTATATTATTTAATCTGCAAATATCTCAACAGTAAGAGCTTTTAAGTATATTAAATTTTACAAAAATTTTATAAAACAAAAGAGCTGTCAGAGCTTTCGAACTTTCTATAATGAAGAAAATGCCCTACAAACTCATTAGGAAGCAGCCACATGAAGGTAGTGAGCACTTAACATGTGACTGTAGGGATGAAGGAATAAATCTTAAATTTTACTTAATTTTAACAAGTTTAATTTGCCACATTCAAAGAGCTGACAGTTGTACTGAACAGCATGGTCCTGGAGAAAACTTGTGCTTAACATAAAGTAGTTAATGATGAATGAAAATAGATGTTGAATATTCAATTGGTAAAAGGTAAAAAGACATTAGTAATTATTATACTGAATAACATGAATTTGCAAATTCCTGTGGTAAGCATATGATTACATTATAATATGATGTGTGAACCACAATATACTGTACATGAATCCTTATAATGTAATTGAGCATTTTCTATAATGTAAAATAATTAATTATTCATTCCAAGTACATGCTATACCATTATGGAAAAAAAAAAACCTGTAGAGACCACTACTATAACTCAAAGCGAGCTCAAAGTATTACTTTGAAATACTTTGCCTCTCTTTGGGACTCAAAATTAAGGCCCTGATTTAGGGTTCCTTTCATTCCTTTTTGTCTCCTGGCCAGTAGTTCTTTCTCCTGTGCCCCAGTATGGGCTATCCTCCTTTCATGAAATATCACAATAAAGTTTTCCTTTAGTGATAATGACATCTATGATGTCAGTCAGTCACTCCATAAATCCAAATCCTGCTGATACAAATAAAACAAAGCTTTCTCTATCTTAAATATATTGTTCCCCTCAATGGCAAGACAAAATAAATGGTACAGAGGAAGTCAAAACAAGTTCAAATTCCTTGATTTGCTGACATATTAATAATGTACTAACTTGTTTATTTTGTTCAATTCTTTTCATTCTTGATTATACAACTTCAAGTTTTGGAATAAAGAAGAGCAAAACCAAAAGAACAAAACTATTTTTGTTTTACACTATTATTGTCCTTCCTTTAAAAACTCTTCTTCATAGATTGAGGACTAAACCCTTCTTTTCAGTGAAGACATCTGGATCTCACTGACTCTACAAGCTTCCTTTCAACTGCTGCATACTCCCTCTGCTTTAGTTATTCTGAAACAGTTTCAAATGGAATTCAGTTTTATTACCCAACCATTATTTCCCCTGTCTTCAGCTTTAGTGTGTGCTACCTTCCAGTCTGTAACACCTTGCCCACCTCATGCAATTAAATGGTTATTACTTTGGAACTCATCATTGTTATAATCACTTCTTAGACCTCTTCCTCAACATTCCATACTCCTCAGTGTTGTTATACACAATTATAGAAATAAATAATCACAAAACCTTAATATTTTGTTATGGAAGTACAAAAGATGTATATTACTCAAGTCTAGTATTTATCCCAATATTTTAAAAATATTTTTTAATATTGATACTTTCACACAGTTCCCTTATTACTAACATTCTTCATCAGTGTCCTCCATTTATTAAAATTGATAAGTAATTGATAAGTAAATGATGTTGAAACATTATTATTTTGAAAGCCCATACTTTACATTAGATTTCATTATTTGTGTTGTACGTTTTGAGTTTTGGTGATGCATAATGTAATAAAACCATAACCAAAGCATCACACACAGTTCTACTGTCCTAAACATCCCCTGTCCAATCATCTTCCTCCTCTTCCTGAACCTGTGGAAATCACTGATCCTTTAACTGTTTTTAAAGTTCTGTAATCCCAAGGAACTGCATATGTTAAAATAATATACCATGTTTTGAAGGCTTTTCAAAATGGTTTCTTTCACTCAGCAATATTTTAGGCTCCACCATGTTTTTCATGGATTAATATCTCATTTATATCTTATATTATTATACTATATATTAACATATATATTATATAACTAATATATTATTATATTTTTAATATATTATATATTGATGTATTAATATCTCATTTATATCTTATATTTTATAACACTGCCATGTATCGATGTGCCAATTTATCTATTCAAAGGACATCTTTTGTATATTTTGCTACATTTATATCTATTTCATTTTTTAAATACTTTATGTAGAGGAAGAGAGAAGAGGGACAGAGTGAGGGGAGAAAGAACCCCAAGCAGACTCCATGCTGACCACAGAGCCCATCACAGGATTCAACCCCCCACAATCCTGAGATCATGACCTGAGCCGAAATCAAGAGTCAGACACTAAACCAACTGAGCCACCCAGGCATCCCCCCAATTTCATTTTTTAATATAATATAAAGTGTTTTTAATTTCAAATTCCAACTGTTAAATCCTGGCATGAAGAAAAGCATCACAGGGCACCTGGGTGGATCAGGGGGTTAAGCCTCTGCCTTAGGCTCAGGTCATGATCTCAGGGTCAGGTCATGATCTCAGGGTCCTGGGGATAGAGCCCTGCATCGGGCTCTGTGCTCAGCAGGGAGCCTGTTTCGCCTGGTCTCTGCCTATTTGTGGTCTCTATTAAATAAATAAATAAAATCTTAAAGGAAGGAAGGAAGTAGGTATGCAGGTGATTCCGTGGAATTTTCCACATTTGATCACATGATATATACCAAAAAGACAGTTTTATTTCCTCTTTCCTCATCTTTATGTTTATTTCCCCTTGCTTGCTAATTTACATTAGCTAGGATGTCTAGCAGTGCAATGTTGAACATGCACAGTAAGAGCAAACATGCTTGCCTTATACCTGATCTTACTTTTAGTATTTTTGTAGATGGTTTATATTAAGTTAAGAAGTTCCCCTTTACTCCTGGTTTACTTAGCATTTTTATCATAGTTGGATGTTGGATTTTGTCAAATGCTTTTCCTTCAACTATTACAGTTGTGATTTTTCTTTTTCTTTAATGTGATTGTTTATGGTAACTGATTTTTTTGAATCAAAAAAACTTAAACACCCCTACAAATAAAAATAAAAATAATATATATATATTTTATATATAAATATAAATATAATATATAAATATAAAATAATTATTTTAAACAAATTATTTATTATTTTTAAAAACATATTGGTGGTAATAATCTTTAAAAAAACATATTGGTGGATTCAAATCATTAATATTTTGTTTGGAATTCCTCTATACATATGTATCAGATATACTGGTCTGCAGTTTTCTTGTGGCTTCATGTGTAGTGGTGATATTAAAGTAGTGCTGGCCTTAGAGAATGAGTTAAGAAATATTAATTCTGTTTTCTAGAAGAGACTGTAGAGGATGGATATAATTTTTACATTACATGTTTGGTAGAGTTCACTACCAGGGGACTCAACTGGGCCTGATGCTTTATATTTTGGAAAGGTTATCAATTATTGATCAGTTTATTAAATAGATACAGAACTATTCAGATAGTCTATTTTTCCTGTGAGATTTAATAGACTGTGTCTTTCAAGGAATTGGTCCATTTCACCTACATTATCAAATCTGTATGGAGTTGTTCATAATATTCCTTTATTATCCTTTTACTGTCTAGAGGAACAGTCGTATGGCCCTCTTTTATTACTGACATTAGTAATTGTGTTTTTCCTCTTTTTCCCTTAATTCACTGGGTTTTCAGTTTCATGGATATTTTCAAGACACCCATTTTTGGTATAACTGATATTCTCTACTGATAATATCAATATTGAGAATTTCAGTGCTGTTATCTTTATAGTATTGCTTATTTTCAGTGCTGTTATTTTCCAGTTACTTTTTATTAATCTTTTCTTCTGATTTAATTTTCTCTTCTTTTCCAAATGGAGGGTTGGTTTGCTGATTTCACATCTTTTTCTAATATATATATTCAGTGCTATAAATCTTCCCATAAGCACTGTTTTCACTGAATCCACAAAATTTGGTAAGTTGTCTTTTCATTTTCATTTAGGTCTAAGTTTTTCTTCCCTTCTCATGAGACTTCTCTAACCCATCAGTTATCTAGACTTGTGTATCTGAGCTCCAACTTTACTGGAATTTTCCATCCATTCTTCTGTTACTGATTTCTAGTTTAAATCCACTGTGTTGTTGAGATATGCTCTTAATATCTCAAAAAAATTTTTTAATTTTGTGGAAGTCTATATTAGGGCCCATAATTTGATCTATTTTGGTAAACATTCCATGTGAACTTGAGAATATGTATTCTGCTGCTGCTCTTGGGTAAGATATTGTCAGTTACATCAAATTGACAAATAGTTCAACCTTGTGCAACTAGATCTACTACTGCTGGAAAGGACTAAAGTCACCATCTAAAATAATGGATTAATCTGTTTCTTTTCTTTTTTTTTTTCAGAAGACCAATTTTACTTTTACCCACTCACAGTAATATCTGCAATGTTAGAATTATATATTACTTAAGTAATATATAATTAAGTAAAAAGTAAATCAAATAAGGAACCCAAAAGGAACTGGTCTTCTTGGGTTATTCATAGCACACATTAGAAAATTTGAGAGAGAACACACATTACCAACAAAAAAACCACTGGCAAGCTCAAACGCAAGTGTATATGCTGAGTATTTTTAAAGGATTTAAAAAGCATGCTCAGTTAGCATACACTCTTTTCTCACTTATATAACAGATGCATTTCTATTTGCTTGTGTACAGCAAAGGATTAGAACCTGAATCAACTTACTTATGACTTCAGAAATGTGCTATTTCAGAAATTATTCCATGGAATTTTCTTCACTGCTCCTACCACTGATTATTCAAATAAGCAAACTATAGAGGGTCTCATCCCTTGAAAACTGTTTTTAAATACCAGCACTTTAAATTGAAAGGTACAAACCTAGCAGTTCCTAAGACAGTGCCTAGACTTAGTCTTAATTAATGTTAAGATTTGAATGTACAACAGAAAATCCATCATTTCTTTATCCTTGGAGGAGAGGGAGGAAAGAAGGAGAGGTGGGGGATATGGTGCAGTATTTAAGAGCTGAATAAGAACACAATGACTCATAATGCCATCAACCCCACAATGAAGAACCATGGATCTCATCAATTTTATAATTCATATTGGATCAAGAAATTTGGTTTCCCTCTATGTATATCAATGAATTCAAACCTCATATTCTCCAAACTACAAAGATGAATAATGTCAGATAAGCTCCAACTGCTCAGAAGACTGAACATCAAAGGGAATCCCTCCTTCCAACATCTTTTGACATGGTAAGGATATCACTGAAGTGGAAACCTAACATTTAAATATGAAATCACTTGGCCAAGTAAGAAACTACAACTGTTATGGGTATTACCTTACATAATCACTATATGTATTACATATTAAACGCAGCATTACATATACTTGCACAATTATACTGTGAATGATGATAACAGTGATGATGCCAGTGAAAAAGACTATCTTTAGCCCAAAGAGTACTGGGGAGGTGGGAGGAAAGAGGGAATGTGAAAACAAGCAGAAAGCACAAAAATAGATGGGTATTTTCTGACCAGGAAAGGTCACTCTAAACACAGAAATATTTTTTAAAAAAAATATTCCCTTATTTCCCCTATGTGGAAATAATGCAAAACATTTTCTATATCAGACAAGAACACAGCTAAGTAATCCAAGTCTACTGCAGCATTATAAAAATCATCCCTTCACCACAATGTAAGATTTAAATGCATCTGCACAAGGGTACACACTATATAAAAGGATTAAGGTTGCTGCTGCCCTGCCAAGCACTTCCGGTCCTTACCCAGGTCCGACTGCAATACTGGTGGTCCCAATGGTTCTATCAAAATAAATTGTGTTTAAAAAATAAAGCATTTAAAAAGACAAGTCAAAATGCCTCAGAAACCGTATCTCCAACTCAAACTTCATCTATTTTAATGTATTATTTGCCTCCCACTAATAAACCTTCATTTCACTCGTTATAACTGAGCAATAAATCCTCCACACTGAAATATCTTCCTTGCCCAATTAATCCAAAGGAAAAAAACTGAAATGATTAGTAAAGAAAAATGTAGGGACTAACACACCCTTTTAATATAATTTTAAATATTTTTAAGGTTTAAAAAGTGTTTAAAGTTTGTAGTTCCTAGTAGGAAAACATTATCTGAATGAATACCCTAATGGCAAACCATTGTAGAATGTTTCAGTTACACAGGGAGCGGAGGTGTAGGGATTCTCTTCACAGCACCCCAGATTTCTTCATGAGAAGGTCAGAGGTGCACTGGTTTGAATTATTGTGACATCCATTAGGTGATCAATGTTGCTTTTCCTTCAGCAAGGGCTTTATTTGTCTTCAGAAGGGCATTATGCTTGACCTCCAAATTTGGCTGACAATTTACTGATGGGATTAATATGTTTCTCATGCATACTTTTTTGCCTCATGCATCTCCAGGCTTTGTAAGATACACATGTTTATTAAGGACTTTTATGTCTTAGAGCAATGACCCCTTTATCTTTTTTTTTTTTTAAGATTTTATTTATTTATTTGACAGGCAGAGATCACAAGTAGGCAGAGAGGCAGGCAGAGAGAGGAGGAAGCAGGTTCCCTGCTGAGCAGAGAGCCTGATGCGGGGCTCGATCCCAGGACTCTGAGATCATGACCTGAGCCAAAGGCAGAAGCTTAACCCACTGAGCCACCCAGGTGCCCTGACACCTTTATCTTGACATTATAATGCCTCTCTTAATGCCTTATATTTATTCTTCTGAAGTTTATTTTTTCTGAAAAATAGCTACACTCACTGTCCCCAGATTAGTATTAGCACATGATTTTTTCTCCTTCTCTTTATCTTTGATTAACCTGTGTCTCTATATTCAAAGTAGATTCTTATAAACATAAGAATGTAAAATAAATAAAAATAAACAAAAATAAAATGTCTTATTTTTGTATCTACTCTAAGAGCCTCAGTCCCTTATTGATATATTCAGAGCATTTACATTTAAAGTGATTACTAAAATAATGGGATTAGTATCTACCAAATTTGTGGCTGTTTTCTATTTACTGGCATTGTTCTTTTTTGTCTTCCACTCTTCTGCCTTCTCTACTTTTATTAGGAATTTTGTATGATTTGTCTTCCTCACCAAGCATATCATTATACTCTTCTGCATTTTTAAAAAATTTTTATTTTTTTATATTTTACTGATTGGGCTTGAATCTGCACTATACATTTACAGGCAATCTAACTCTATTTTTATATAACATCATAATTTATTGTTTCACAGGTAAGCTACATACGTTATGACAAAGAATTCCACCTAATTCCTTCTGAATTCTATCTGTTAGAACCAGTAGGTTTAAGAAAGATAAAAGATTTTGTCTTACCTTCATTTATTCCTTCTCTAACACTCCTTTCTTCAGATCCAAGCTTCTGAATTATATCACATCCCTTCTTTCTAAAGAACTTCTTTTAACATTTTTTGCAAAGTAGGTCTAGTGGCAACAAACTTTCTCAATGTTTACTTCTCTGACAATGTCTTCCTTTGTCCTCTTTTATGAAGGATAATTTTGTTTTGTTTTTACCCTCAAATGCTTCAAATATCTCACTCTACTCTCTCGCTGAAATGGTTTCTGAAGGGGAGTCCAAAGTAATGAATTTCATTACTCCTCTTTGAGTAAAGTGCTTTTTTCTTCTGCCTTCTTTCAAAATTTTCTTGTTGCCTTCAATTTTTTTATGCTAAATGTGATACGTTCATGTACGGTTTTTAGGAATGTGTCCTTTTTAATGTTTCCTGGGCTTCACTGATCTGTGGTTTGGAGTATGTTAGTAATTCTGTAAAACTCACCAGTCACAAGTACTTCAAATATTTATTCTCTTTCTTTTTTTCTTTATCCATTGATATTCTTATTACACATTATATCACATCTCTTGAATTTTTTGGTGGGGAGGATATTCTTTTTTCCTTTTGCTTTTAGTTTGGAATGTTCCCATTCACATATTTTCAAGTTCACTGATTCTTCCTTTGGCTATAGCCAATGCACTTATGAGCTCATTATGGCAACTTTCATTTCTCTTAAAACCTACCATTTCTTTCTAATTCTTACTTGAGGTTCCATCTCTCTGATTCCCTAATGCATGTGTTCTTACAAATGTCCATTTTTCCATAATTCTTAGCAAATTGTTCATAACATTTTTATATTACAGTCTAGTTATTGAAAATTACTGCCATGTATGGTTCTGATACTTACTTTTTCTCTGGAGTTTTTCTTTCTTTCTTTTTTTTTTTTTTTTTTGCATTTGGGCATGTTTTACTGTTATTTTTTTTTTACAGCAAGATATAGTGCATAAGATGAAAAGAACTGAGAGATAAACTGCCCTTTACTTTGAAGGTTTATGTATACTAGTAAAGAGTTAGGTTCTTTTTATTGTTTCCTACAGCTAAATGTTTTAGATAGTAAAATTCCTGTATTACATTTTTTTCTTCTTCTCCTGAGTCTTTGGGTATACCTAGAAACTCTTTAAACAGTGCCTGAGCCTTGTGGTTCTTTCAGCTATCATTCTTTATAATTTTGCAGGAAACAGGTTGATGTAGTTAAGGTATGAGGGGCACATTTTATAGTATTATGATTGGGATTCCTCCTCTCACCTTCCCCCTCTCTTCCTCCCTGACTCCACCCCTCCCTTCCTTCCTTCCTCCCTCATTCTCCACTTCTCTCTCTCTTTTCTCTTTCTTTTTTTTTTTTTTTTTTTTGAATTATGCATGTTAGGTGTGACAGGGAAAATAAAGAGAGCAGGATTTGGTTATTACACTTCTCCCAAGGGATTAGTCTCTAGTAAAACTCAAGTAAGTTGGCCATTACAGTATAGTTTTTCTCTTTGGGCAGGTTCTTATCAAAGGGATCAGAATATTATGAGTTCATTTTATAATGATTACTTTTCCCTATCATTTTGTTAGAAACCCCAACACATTTTTCTCTATCTTCACATACAAACATAGGGAGGCTCCTAGAGGTAAAATTCATTTAAGACCCTCCTGAAACTCGATCTCCAGAATGTTTAACTCTCAAGCTCAACCATGTTTCACAATTAGTGAATCACAGTTCAAGTGGTCCTACTTAGGACCTACTTAGAGGAAGTGCCTCTATAACAGGCTTATAGGTCCTAGACTTGTTCTTACTATTCTGTGATTCTCTGTGTTCACTTGTCTCAACATTTTGCTTTAAGTAAACTCTATCTGTGAAGTGAGGGTCATACTCACAACCCTAAGAATGAGACTCACATGATCTACCAACTGAGCCGGTTGACCCTACATTTTTAAGGTCTATGCCTTGCCCTGTTACCTCAATCTTCTGACAGATCTAAAAAAGAATTACTGATTTTTCAAGACACCAGGGTGGCTCAGTTGGTTAAGCAACTGCCTTCAGCTCAGGTCATGAACTCAGGGTCCTGGGATGGAGTCCTGCATGGGGCTCCTTGCTCAGCGGGGAGCCTGCTTCTCCCTCTGCCTCGCCCCTGCTTGTGTACTCTCTCTCTCACTCTTGCAAATAAATAAATAAAATCTTTTTTAAAAATTACTGATTTTTCAACAGTTCAATGTTTTCCTTGTTCTACAAATAGGAATGATACCTCAAGGCTGTTTTATTTCTTGGAACACAAATGAAAAGCATATCCCAATATTTTAATGTCAACTCTAGTACCTAGCTGCCTTACCAGAAAACAAAAAAACGAAAACAAAAATATATATATATATATTTATTGTATAATTCTGAATATTTTTAATGTTCAAATGAAAATATGTCATATTGTGCAATCTAATAAACCATATTCATTATTAGTTATATAAATAAAATAAATTAAGCCTTAGAAGTTCTGAGTATTTAAAATTTATAATTTTATCAGAACACTTTCATTTGCATAACAATGTTACTTTTTTTTCAACTTATGTTATTATTTCAACCAAATAATAGGAAATAATCTGGATGCCATTTTATGTTTCCCAACAATAACTAGAGGCCAGATTTTCATACATGCAAATATATTGGCTTTCTAAAAATAACATGTACATATGAACTGCTATCTTACATATGAATACACATATAATTACATAAACTTTTATTTTTCATTCACATACAATAAAACCCATTTTCATCCAATTTCATCTCAGCCTTAGAGAAAAAAAAAAAAATTCTCAGCCTAGAATAAAGGATTAGATTTTTGACATAAACAGGTTTTTTTTGTTCTAAATTTGACACTCAGCTATAAAATTATATTAGGATTAAATGTGTTTTATTCTTTTAAAACCCTGTTTTATGGTAATTTAGAAAAAATTATATGCCATCAAATAAAATAAGGACAAAAATTTTAAAATAAAGGCTTTGCAGGCCTTTATTTTAATATTTAATATTTAATAAAGGCTAAATAAAGGTAGAACAAAATGTTTGCACATCACTTCTGGATACCAAGGCAAATGTGCCTTAATGATAATGACATAGTCATCAAAAAACTGTAAGACGTGCCCATAGAATGCATAAACTAACAAGTCTTTACTGGCAGTTTTACAGATGAGTTCTTTATTTGGCCCTTTCTTTTATGAAACTTCAATAAGAGAAGTAGAATAAATTAGATGACAATATGGGTCTACTAACTATACTTCAGTTTTATTTGATGTAAGTAGGCACAATAATTTCAGTATTATAGTGCAGTATGTGATAATGATAGGCACAGTTTTTGACTATATGGAAGTGGATCTACAGGCCTGTTTATACATCAAGTGACAAAGTAAGCATGACAAGGAGCTATCCATCCTTAACTAAAGCTGCCAATTAAATCCCTACAACTCACCATTCCTAAAACCTATCACATTTGTCTCCCAGGCCTTTGTCCAGGCTGATACACACACCCATTCTCTATATATCACACTTACATGTATAGATATATATATGATAATACATATGTATACACACAGACACACACTGTATACATAACATACCATATATTTCCTAAAAGCTACCCACTTCCAAAAAGCAAAGATAACAAGATTTTGCAAACATAGATGTAGTGGTTCAAACAGAACAATCTAAGTGCCTGAGGAATGCTCTGACACTACTTGAAGAGACACAAAAATAGAGAACTACTGTAATAAACTCATTTAAAAAAAATAAAGTAATTGAAATCATGTAGCATATAAAATTACATATCTTGCAGTTTAGGAAAAACCTAGAATAATCAGTATTAACTTCAATATTGATTTTTTATATATATCAAATGTATTTTTAACCATCAGTATCACTTAAAGCCCAAATAAAATAAATTTTGTAATTAAGAGCAAGTAGAAGTAACTTTCTTTTATTTTTTCACAAAGTAGTATCCACTAAATCTCAAAAAAATTGCTTCCTAAATTTTTCTGTAATTCATATCAAATGTATGAATTTGTTGAAAATGTAACTTGCTCTGACAACAAACAGTATAAACAACAAAAGAAAAATAAATTGGACTTTGTCAACATTAAAATTTTTGTTTCAGTGTATGCTACCAAGAAAGTGAAGTGACAACCACAAAATGGAAGAAAATATTTGAAAGTCCTATACCTGATAAGGGACTTGTTTCTCGACAAAAGAATTATTTAATGAGCAAAGACTGGTTTTTTTTCCAACAAGATATATAAATGGCCAATAGGTGTGTGGAAGATGTGAACATACTTCTCACAAAAAAGTAAATCAAAGCTAGTGAAATATTACTTCATCCCCACTAGAATGCCAAAAATCGCACTTTGAATAGATTTTGTGTGTTGGTTGCCTTTATATTTTTTGAGATGGATATTATTTCTGATGGTGGATTGCTTTGTCTACCTCATATCATGAGGTAGAACGCATGTAGGCCCACCTTTAGCCCATTTTTATTTGGCCATTTATTAGGCCATTTTATTTTATTTTATTCTTATACCTAAGAAATATTTTACAGAGAATGTAGAGAAGTGGGACTTCAATATATACTGCTGGCAAGAACATAAAGAGTATGTAATTCTTTGAGTTTTCACTAGGGTAATCTTATAGATAGAACCTACCAGTATTCCCAGAACTGGAATATGCAGTCTCCAAAATCCAAATAAACCAACCAAATGCAGGGTCTCTTCTTCGGTCTTAGGGGTGCCCTGTTACACCACTTTATTTTTAGTGACTTGTGAAATATCCCAAGTGGCCCCTGCCCATTCCTAAGAATTTCAGTGTCTTGCAACACACTTGGGCCTTTTCTGGACTTATTAAGTAGCCCCAGATAGTCATATGTATTACCATCACATTAAAATTAGTAGTAATGTGCTCCACAGTTTGTTATCATAATATTATCAATATAGTGTATCATTACACTTAAAACCTGCATGAAGACCAAATCTTTCCTACCTAACTGACCAGAATAAACCAATGAGGTTAGGTAACTTTGTAGCAACACAGTTATAGTAAACTGGGATCCTTTAAATGTGAAGTTAAAGTACAGCTGGGTCTTTCCCAAGACTGAGGTAGAGTAAGGGCAATCACTGAACACCAGCCTTCTTTAGCCTGCTGTGACTTTTGTATGTCTGAAACCATGTCTGGAACTGCTGAAGCTATACGCAGTACAACTTTAAATCCCCCACCTTCTAAACAGGACACAGAAGGCTACTGAAAAGCAAATTCATTGGCACCAGCATTCTATCATGAGGCATGTTCTTTTTTTTTTTTTTTTTAAGATTTTATTTATTAGTTAGAGCGAGCGAGCACAGGCAGACAGAGTGGCAGGCAGAGGCAGAGGGAGAAGCAGGCTCCCTGCTGAGCAAGGAGCCGGATGTGGGACTAGATCCCAGGATGCTGGGATCATGACCTGAGCCGAAGGCAGCCGCTTAACCAACTGAGCCACCCAGGCATCCCCATGAGGCATGTTCTTAATTAAAGTAGTCAACTGTTTTTGTACACCAGGTATTCTATACTGCTTTAAGTTACTCACCCATGTAGGCTCAGGAAGTTCAGATGGTTCTCACTGAGCATGCTCAAATAAAATGGCCTAAAAGTGGGCCTACATGCCTTCTACTTCATGATATAAGGTAGACAAAGCAATCCACCATGAGAAATAATATCCATCTCAAAAAATATAAAGGCAACCAACACACAAAATCTATTCAAAAACCCCAAACCTCACATTAATCCCATTCACCACTGCATTTCCATACCTCCTAATCAAACCTAAACCCACAATAAAAACTACACCAACTGGTTTTGGAAACATAGTGCACTGGATTCCTGTATCAGCAAGGAGTCCAGAAAAGTTTATTCTTCTCCCCCTGACCATTTTACCCACACACAGGCAAAGATCTTGAGCCCCCACCAGGGGATGGTATCAGCAGACCCTGCCCTCTACATCCATCTTTACCTTGATTAATCTTCCTAGGCATCACCCTAGAAGATCATGGTCAGGTGTTTCATTGTAATCCTTGTCTTATGGCTTTAAATTCCTTCTCTAAACTGGAGTAAATAGAGCAGATTTGTTTTTGCCCTTTAATATTTTTTGACTAACAGGGATCCCATTGGTTCAAAAAATCTCTGGTACTTTGGCTTTGTGTCAACTCCATTAATGTGCCCACCTCACTCATCCTATTTTTTTTTAAGATTTTATTTATTTATTTGTTATATATAGAGAGAGAGCAAGCACAGGCAGACAGAGGCAGAGGCAGAGGGAGAAGCAGGCTCCCTGCCGAGCAAGGAGCCCGATGTGGGACTCGATCCCAGGACGCTGGGATCATGACCTGAGCCGAAGGCAGCCGCTTAACCAACTGAGCCACCCAGGCGTCCCTCACTTGTCCTATTTTTTAATAACCATCTTAAGACTTCCACTCTGTTAGGCCAAGCCCTTGAACTTTCTCCTTTGTCCCTCCCCATTTTCATAATTATTTTAATGTTCTTGCTATCAATAAAACATATATGAGAAAACTGAGATAGGAAATCTGGTAAGGTCTCTCCAACTGTCATTTGATTTTATAGCAGTAAGGTTACACGCAGTGCCCATACAACAAGGGGACCCCTTAATCACAGCACTGACGGTAACCTGGGTAATATGCATATTCAGCTGCTGAATATCCTAGTTTCTTAAGCCAATCCCACATGGCTTACTTATAAATCACATCAATTGCTTCATCTGGGATGTCCCATTTGGAATTGACAGGAATAGTTGAGCAGTCCCCATTCTCAGGATAAAATCATATGACAGTGGCATTTATTTAATCTACCAGGTTGGCTGCTTCCTTGGGAATAACCTGGGGTTCTGGACCACACACAGCTACCTATGATTGTTCAAGAGTAAGCTGCCAGTCTTGCATTAATTCAAATACACTGTTGCACTCTGCATCACTGAAAACCAAAGACTGGTTTACTCTCTGGTTTATTTAATGGTTTACTCCCAAGCTGGTTACTCTCACAGTCCATTTTACTAAAGTTATTCAAGAAGCTAATTAATACTGATCCACAAAATGTGCCAGTTCTTTCACACGATATTTGTTTTGCCCTCTCTCTACATTAACTACTTTCTTGGTAACCAGAGGTCCAAAATGTATCTTCTGTAGCCCCTGCATATTTTTTTTCTTCTAGGTGGCTCTGAGACTAAAGCCCAAAGCTCAGATCAACTCAAAGCCAAGCTTGGTTTAACATCAAGGCCCAACTTAGTATTTTATCTTTACTTTGGCTTTTAAAGGTAATAATACCCAGGGAATTCTATATGTAGCCAGGTTCTTATTTTGCATTTCCATATAATTACAATGAGCCAACCCCTCAAGAGCAGGTCTACCACCATATCTAAATTCTATTGGTAACTTTTAGCTTTAGTTAACTACGGAACTGCTATTTCATATGACAGGTGACTAGGTAGACATCCAGGGAGCAATGGTTTCTTACCCTATCCCACATTTATCCTTTCTCTTCAAAACTGGAAGATACTGCAACTCAGGACCATCTTAGAAAATTTCAACATAGGGCCCAATTTAAAAATGGAGCTGGGGTTCTCCCACACAAAATAGCAGACAATTCTCTGATATTAGCAGTGTCCAATAATTCAAATGAATCTAACACTATCTACTCAAAGATAGCATTAAAAAACCTAAAGGTTATGGGTGTACTCCCACAAGATTGTCCCCAATAGCCACATAAGATTCCTATTGGAAGCCCAAGACTGTTACTCATTACACTGAACTGGGAAACCATAAAATTCACCCAACTCTTTTTAATGAAATATTTCCTATATTGAGGTGATCTAGAAGTGCATCTACAGGCCTGTTTATAGGCCAAGTGACAGAATAAGCATGACAAAGAGCTATCTATCCTTTTTTTTTTTTTTAAGATTTTATTTATTTATTTATTTGACAGACAGATCACAAGTAGGCAGAGAAGCAGGCAGAGAGAGAGAGAGGAGGAAGCAGGTTCCCGCTGCACAGAGAGCCAGATACAGGGCTCCATCCCAGGACCCTGAGATTACGACCGGAGCGGAAAGCAGAGGTTTTAACCCACTGAGCCACCCAGGCGTCCCGAGCTATCCATCCTTAAATCAACCTGCAAATTACATCCCTACAAGTTACCACTCCAAAACCTGTCACATTTATGTCCCAGGCCTTTCTTTGCCCAGGCCTCAGAAACTCTAGGGTCCTTCCCTACCTCAGCAGCTATTAAAAAATTCTATCATCGAAGGCCTAATTCAGATCACCTCATTCAAGAAGATAGGGCCCCTCACACCCTAAGCTCTTTTCCACTCATAATGTCCACCTCAATTACACATCTTATTTAGTTAAGTTATAACCACGGTTAGTTGTGCATCTGTTTCTAATTATGTTAACTCTGTGAAAGGTACAGAAAATATCTAATACTGTTCATTCATCTATCCTTTTTTCTGTTTTGTTTTTTCCTCATTTTTTCAACTTGTTTCTCAAGTGTTGTCACTTAAATAGAAGGTTGGGTCCTCCTTTTTCCATAATTTTTTTTAATTACAGACATGTAATTGACATACAATCGCTATTCAGAAATTCAGTTGCACAACATATTGGTTCCATATCCTATGCATTACTCAAGGTTTGCCATGGTAATTGTACTCACCGTCTGTCACCACGCAGTGTTACTTATGGTATTACTGGCTATAATCAGTATGCTGTACTTTTCATCTCCATGACTTATTTGTGTCATAACTGGAAGTTTGTACTTCTTAATCTTTTTCATCTATTTTGCCTATCCTCTCATGCATCTCCCTTTCAAACCCCCAATTCTCTGTATTTAAGAGTCTGTTTGCTTTTTGTTCATTTATTTTGGACATTCCACATATAAGGGAAATCCTATGGTATTTCTATTTGTAGATCTAACTTATTCCACATAGCATAATACCATCCATGTTGTCACTGATGATCTCATTCTTTTTATAAATAAGTCTCTCTCTCCCTCTACTCCTCCTCCCAACCCCACTCACACACACTCTCTCTTAAAAAAAAAAAAAATTCTTTGTATTTCTGTGATGTCAGGTTTTGGGTTTTTTTTTTCATCCTCCATTTCTAATTACTTGAATCCTTTCTCCTTTTTGCTTGATGAGCCTGTCTAAAGGTTGATTAATTTTATTTGTTTTTCAGAGAACCAGTTCTCAGTTTCACTGATCTTTTCTTTTTTTTTTTTTTTTTTTTAAGATTTATTTATTTACTTAGAAAGGCACACAAGCAAGGGGATAGGCAGAAGGAAAGGAAGAGAGAATCTCAAGCAGACTTCCACTGAGTATGGAGCCTGATGCAGGGCTTCATCTCACCGTCCTGAGTTCATGACCTGAGTCCACCACAACAGTTGTCTGCTTGACCAACTGCTTGACCAACCAGGTGCCCCCTTCTTTTTTTTAATCTCTATTTACTTTATTTCCACTCTGACATTTTTTATTTCCTTCCTTCTACTGACATTGGAATTTGTTTGCTCTTATTTTTCTAGCCCCTTTAGGTACAGCTATCTAGGCTGATAGAATAGAGGAGAAATGTTACACACTAGGGGTTTTCTTCCAAAAGAAAGCTCCTGAAAACCTTAAGTTACTTAAATTACTGTCTCTGTAAAAGCAAGAACTCTATTTCTTATCACCTTCTGGCTCTCCTGGAGTTAAGCTCACTTGATTTTTCAAGCTCTCTAAATTAAGCCCTATTAATTTTTAAGCCAGATATATGGCTTCCCAGTCAAGCTCCCAGTGTTGGGGGTCCCCAGTTTGGAGTCTGAGCCTCTCCTCTCCCTTCTCCATGCTTGTGATGTCCTTCCCATTTGTGGTTAGTTTTACCTGGCGTCTGGTTTTCAACCAGGTCTCTGCCCCTCCTACTCTTTTAAATGCAGCCTCCTTTCTCTAATTAGCTGTAAATGATCTGTTCTGCCTGTCTTTAGGTTGTATTTAAGAGTTAGTCACACAGATGCAGCTGTTGCCTTCATGTGTGCATGAAACAAGGTGAGCTCACGATTCTCCCATTCTATCATGTTCCCAAAAAAACAACTAATCTGTCCCTTTTTGTTCTGAAACATCTTGTCCAGTGCTTGGCACATGATGAGACAACTATTAAGCGCCATACTGAAACCAAAGAATAACTTTCTCTTTTACTCTGATTAAGAATTATATTACATTGCACCTTTTCTACTTACAATTCTCTTTATCTATTCTATCAATTTTGATTTTATTCTTTGAAGTTTACCAAAATGTGTGACAAGGAACAAAAATTTGTATTCTCACGCATAAATCTAGTAACAAAAATATTTCAGAATAAGTACTACTGACCACAAAAGGAAACTCACAAGCATTAAAAATCTGCTACATTCCTATAATAAACTGCCAAATTATAAGTTGACTGGATTTATAAACTCCCTCTCTCAAAGCTGTTTTGCAACAAATCTTCCATAATTTCTTGTAAAGAAAAACATTTCTGTGTTTCTTCTTTACTCACATAGTCAATACTTGTTACACCAGATGTATGGGTTTTTTCTTGCACCTGGGAATTCTGCAACACTAGCTGGGTGTTCTACATTTTAACTCAGCTCTGACACTATACACCTGAAGATAGCATCAGATCCCAAACATTAAGTTATCAGTCCCACAAGACTTTCCTCTTATTTTAGATACCAATCACACACTCAGGTTGTCCCAAGTGTTTCTTACCAACCAACTATAAACCTCCTTCCTCCTTGGGTTCAATTAATTTCCAGAACTCAGGAAACCAATAAACCAGACTGCATACTAGGTTATGGGATATTAATTCAGTTAAACAAGGAGGCTATTAGACTAACCTGTCTCTAATGCCTTAGCCACCTACATAAGAAAACCAAAACCTAAACCTCTTAATGCCTCCAGGTTATGAGATTAAAGACTGAAGAAGGGGTGCCTGGTGGCTCAGTCATTAAGCATCTGCCTGCCTCGGCTCAGGTCATGATCCCAGGACCCTGGATAGAGCCCACCTTATTAGGCTCCCTGCTCAGCAGGAAGCCGCTTCTCTGTCTCCCACTCCCTGTGCTTGTGTTCCCTCTCTCACAAAGACTAAAGGAAGCCAATCATACAGTCAAGTAGACTTTTCCAAATAAACTAACCACTTACACTATCAATCAGTAATTTGTAATAATAACTGTAATTACAAAATAATTAGTAATTATAGTTACAAAATGGGCAATTACAAATGTAATAATTATTTTAAAAACAGTGATCTTCTTGCTTTGCTTCTAACCACTATAAAAGTCTTTTTTCTCTATAAAAGTCTTTCCTTGAGCTTTTCTCTATAAAAGTCTTTTTCTCTAGAAAAGTCTTTCCTTGGGGCACCTGGGTGGCTCAGTGGGTTAAGCCTCTGCCTCTGGCTCAGGTCATGATTTCAGGGTCCTGGGGTCGAGCCCCACATTGGGCTCTCTGCTCAGCGGGGAGCCTGCTTCCCCCCCCTCTCTCTCTCTGCCTACTTGTGATCTCTGTCAAATAATAAAATATTTTAAAAATAACTAAATAAATAAAAGTCTTTCCTTGAGCTCCTAACTACTACTTCCAGTTTTGCACTGCCCAATTCAAATAAATTGTGCTCCCATAAACTCTTATAACTGGTACTATGTCTTAGATCATCTTCTAACACAGTTTATTATAAAAAGACATACAGGAACATACAGATGCAAGAGATGTGTAGGCAAGGTATGTGGGAAGGTGCATAAAGCTTCCATGCACCTACATTACACCACTCTCCCCATACTTCCATGTGTTCTTCAAACTGGAAGTGCCCCAAGCCCAAATTATTTGATTTTATGGAGGCTTCCTCATGGAGGTATAGGAATATCTGTTATTAATAAGGAGCCCCTTTTCCCCACACCTCAATTTACACTAATCATGAAGTAACATGAAGGGCCTGGGTAGGCCCTTCAGCTTCAGGTTAGGATTAGTCAAGATGTTATTTCTTCCTAGACCATGTCTTCCTGGACCATAAAAGCCAATGAATCCCAAGCTTTATGACTATGTTTTCCTCTCCACCTTGACCCCTGCCCCCAAAAGTGGAGTACAGACAAGAATTCCCAACACCTTTATGGTATAATATGGTTTGTCTAATATTCCACTTTCTCCTTTGCCTATTGGCATTTTCCTATTTCTTCACATAACAAATGCTGTGAATATAATAACATTAGTAGCCACTATTTTGTGAATATCTACCTGGCACAGAGCACCTTAATATCTCCTGTTAAGTTGACAACTATAACATACATTTTACAGTTCAATAAACAAAAGCTCAGAAACATTAAGTAACTTCCCCAAATTTAATTAACAAGGCAGATCAGATATGTTATCTTCATTCTCACCAAATGATAGAAAATAGCTAAATAGTATACAAAAAGCCATGATGGAAAAAGAAAAGAAAAGAAAGTTTCTGTTAAGAGACAGCAACACAGTTTAAAAGCTAGAAATTTAATTTAATGTCTCTGTATCATATAATCTCTTGGAAGAGATGGCCATTTGCAAGGCGAGGCCTCCATAGTAACCAAACCTGCTAATACCTTGACCTGGCACTTACAACCTCCAATACTGTAAAAAATAAATTTCTCTTGTTTATGCCACTCAATGTATGGCAGTGCTAGCAAGCCAGTACTTCAATTTATGAAAGAGCAAGATCCCTGAGAGGCTGGTGAGCAATCTTTCCACAATAATTCATTTTGGGTCTCCTGAGAATAAACTGCATGCAGTAAGGATGGGTCTAGAGCCTTTTGTTAGATCCTGAGAAGGCAAATTTTTAGGTGTATATTTTACTACATGACCTCTAGTAAGATGCAGAGAAATCTACTCACTAGCAAAAACAAGAAAAAAATGTCACAGCTATCCTTAAAAAGATGGTCCACAGAAGGAGAGAAGTGAGTTGGGGGAAATCAGTGGGAGTAAGAAAGCATTCTTACTCAGGATTCTAAGAAACAACCTGAGGGTTTTGGAGGGGAGGGGAGTGGGGATGGATGAGCCTGGTGGTGGGTATTAAGGAGGGCACATATTGCATAGAGCACTAGGTATGGTGCATAAACAATGAATTCTGGTACACTGAAAAAATTAAATTAAATTTTAAAAAAGGAAAATATATCTATGCATATGTAGAAAAAAATCACAGATATTGCTAGCTCTCAGTGGAGAGATTATTTGCATTTTTCTTTTAACTTCTTTTTATTCTCATACCTTTCTATAATGAATATTTTATAATAAAAAAGGTGATTTACTAACATTATAAAAAACACTTTCATAATTATTTCTAAAAAGATATCCAAACTTTTTGATTCTGCTTCTCAACTAATCATTCCTATATTCATTTAATGGGTAAATTTTATTTGCAGTACATATTGAAGAAATATATAAAGGCTTACAAAGCATAGTGGAAACAGAGAAAAACATAAGCAAGAAAAAGTTGTTGTAAAACTCTCATTTTACAAGTTTTCATTTACTTCTTGATTTCAATGATAAAATGCATGCATAGTTATGTAGATTCTTGTCTACTAAGGCAAATTTAATTAAGAATTTTATACTTAGAACAAATACCTTCTCAGTTTGGTTCTTGTAAATATTCACAACATGGTCACTGTACAAAACTATAAAGAATATATCAACTTTTTCCTATTTCACCTAAATCTACCAATAGTAAATACTAAAATACAGGTATGTGTGGGCAGGTGTGCAGCTGTTTTATTTTTTAATGTCATCTAGCCCCGATCTTGTGAGTCAAACAATAGATTTGGTTCTAGAACAAAGTCCAAACTGTTCATGTAACTGGAATTAGTCTAATCTTTAAGGTGTGAGGAGTCTCACTGCCCATCATTTTACGAGCACCTTTATATAACTCTGGGACAGGATGCTCAGAAAACTTAGGGGTTGGATAATGCAAAAACATTTCAAAGGCTTAAAATAGCCCTCAAGTTGTTTTTGACATCTTTGCCTTAAAAGAAAAAAAAAAAAAAGATTGTTATTACAAAGTACTTGCTCACTGCCTAAACTTTTAAATGAATGAATATATCTTTACACAAAAGAAGTATCTTAAAGATGTCAAATTTTCTTCACCTATTTTTCTTACAATGCTGAGATATCCTATATAAAACAATAACATTGACTTGAAGAACTACAAAAGCAACTGAAACTGTGACCTCTAAAGCAATGCTCCTTAACGTAGCAGTAGTAACATTTTCACAGTAACTGTGTGTGTTACAGCTTGGTTAGTAGCATTCTTGACCTCCTCCTACTATCTGCCAGCAGCATGTCTTCATAGGTGTGACAACCAAAAATCCAAACACTGACAAACAGCACCTGGGAGCAAAACCATCCTCAACTGAAAATCAATGATTTAAACTCAGAAAGAACTGCTTTGAATCCTGGCTCTGCCCTCTGAAGGGCTAAAGTGACACCATTTAGAGGCAGCAGCCATTTTGTTGTTTATATTAAGCTGAGAACATCCCAAAGTGGTTCCTCCATATGGAAGTGAGGGATCGGATGTTAGCCAATAGGAGTTATTGCTCTATATGCTAACAAAGGATAGAAAAACAACCAGTAAGGAAAACTCCCTGCCAGCAGTTTTCCGAACTGACCAACCCTGTTGGACAACACAGCTTAAGTCACCTCAAACGCCAATCATTTTAAAGGTTGCCTATACGTGTAACCATGTGACTATGTACTCTTTGCACGCGAAATTGCCTTTATAATCCCTGTGAAATTCCAGCTGGGGGCTTCCTCCTAGACTCCGCTGTGTTGGTGTGTAGGACGAGGCCGAGCTGCAGCCCGCCTGAATAAAGCCTTGCTTTTGCATTTCAGGCCGTCTGGCTCTCGGTGGTCTTCTTGGTGGTGGTCCTGCGATCTGGGCATAACACCCTCTAACTCGCATTCCTGTCTGGACATTGGATAACAGACCTATTCCTCCTAAGCCTCTAGCAAATTTCTATCTGTAAAAACTAGCAGTACAGAAAAGCTGTGAGAATTAATGTATTTACATATACATAACATCCGGTGTCAGAGGGGCTACTCAAAAAATGCTAAGTGAGGGGACGCCTGGGTGGCTTGGTTGGTTAGGCGGCTGCCTTCGGCTCAGGTCATGATCCCAGCATCCTGGGATCGAGTCCCACATCGTGCTCCTTGCTCAGCAGGGAGCCTGCTTCTCCTCTGCCTCTGCCTGCCACTCTGTCTGCCTGTGCTCGCTCTCCCTCTCTCTCTAACTAATAAACAAATAAATCTTTAAAAATTTAAAAAAAAAATGCTAAGTGAGGGGAGGCCAAAAGTTAACTTGTGGACCAAAGGAACTTAGCTCCAGTACTAAAGTTTAGAAAGAATAGATGAGTTGAAATAGAGAAAATGCAAAGACTGGAGACAAGGAATGACAATGGAATGATCATAAAAGTATTTCCCTAGTGTCAAAGAACCATGCCACAGTATTTTTAGTTTTTTCTGGTCTACTCTGAAATCACAAATGATAAACAAAAAATATGCCCAACTCACAATACTCTTTCAAAGCAAATATGTGAAATGTCAGAAGCAATTTAGTATATGCAAGAATTTACTGCAATATCTATACAAAAATACTAACAGCTCTATATGGTCACAGAGTAGTGTTACATTTAGGAACCTAAATAAGATAGTGTCCTAGTGAAGTACGGCTGATGACTTCAATGTAAGTTTCTAAAAGAAAAGAAAACAGGATTCTTAAGTTCCCAACTGAATAGTTCTGGGTTGGTGTTTTGTTTTGTTTTGTTTCGTTTCTCAGTTCCGCTTCATTGAACAGGTTGTGAGATTACCAGGAAGTTAGACATTTGTCATTAAAATGGTGCCAGTAACAGGAAAAAAAAAAAAAAAGAATAGGTATATGTCATAAAACCTAATTCTGCTTATTGATTTTTATGAGGAAAGTGAATTCTTACGAAGACTGTGATCAAAAGGCATTTCAGGGACGTCTGGGTGGCTCAGTTGGTTAAGCAGCTGCCTTCAGCTCAGGTCATGATCCCAGCGTCCTGGGATCGAGTCCCACATCGAGCTCCTTGCTCAGCAAGGAGCCTGCTTCTCCCTCTGCCTCTGCCTGCCACTCTGTCTGCCTGTGCTTGCTCTCTCTGGCAAATAAATAAATAAAATCTTTTAAAAAAATAAAAATAAAAATAAAAAGCAAAAGGCATTTGAAAATGTGAAGGCAGGTTATCTCCAAAATGAGTATCATTGTCATTTCAAAGAAAAGAAAAACCGTGAAGTAATAATTTCAGTATTTCATGAATTTTTTGCTTTTTTACTTCACAAATTGGAGTGAAGAAAAGAAATTTAGCCAAAGTGTCAGTCAGATAATGCTGTAAAGCTTCTTCAGTTCAGGAGTGAGTTCTTGTTGTAAATTCCCTATGTGAGTAATCATATATATTACACGGATTTAATGTAATGACATATATTTACACAGACAGTAAAGAGTTACAACATGTGAGTAAATGTACAACTACAGAGAATGGCAAAGGATATTAAAATAAAATATTAAGAATAAATGAATTTTCTTTCCACACATTAAAAATTATGTTGTAGGGTCTAGGGTAGGCAGGGTAAGATGTATAAGTTTAGAAAGTTTGGTGTATTTTTGTCCATAGTAATGTGGTGTATTTCTTCATTGTCTTTATTTGTTTATCTGTGTTCCAAGGAGTCTAGGCTTGTATATGTGTTTCTCCAATGTTTGACTAAACGGGTTTGTCAATGCTGACATTGTTTATGTGTGTGTCCTTACACATATGTTTATGTATCTGTGTGTGTGTGTGTGTGTGTGTGTGTGTGTTTCTTTGGATGTTCCTGTATCTCTGTCTCTGGATATTTATATATGTATATGTGTATCCTGAAGTATTTGTGTCTGTATGTGTTCTAGATATGTGTGTACATAGTTTTGTCTTAGATATTTGTGTATTTATTTGTAAGGTTGACTATATGCCTCTGTCTGTAGATACTTGTGTGTCTCTCTCCAAAATGTGAACGTCATGCGTGTTTGTGTTTCTTTGTCCCTAATATGAGTGTCTTTTAAGGACTTCTGTTTCCCTTCCTAGGAATGTGTGTGAGGGGGTTATCTGTGGTAAACTCTGTATCTCTTACTTCCGTGTATAACGTCTACTTTATGCTTATAGCCCAGGAGGTCCCCCAACTCCTTTCAAACTCTTAACTCTGCACGCAGGACCCCCACCCTATTCAAGGGACGTTCGCGTCTAGCTCACCTCGCTGTCACACGGAAAAATACCGTGGCTGTACACAGAGACGAAGTATCTTGAGTCCCCAGTGTGGTCAACACTCACTCCTTCTCTAATGTGTGCCTTTCCCAACTAATTGAGAGTTTTTCTTTCGTTCGACTGTTCCTACTATCCTAGGCTGTGCTTTCTTTGACCAAGGAGCAAATACTACATATCTTTAAAAGTATACATAAAAGGATAAAAAAGAAAGGCATCCAAACAATTACAGGCGGCTCTGATTCTAAAGACCAAATGAATTTGCAAGCAAAGAAAATGTGCCTATATGAAAATAAATCTGATTTACGCAAACAAAAGAATGTTAAAAATTAAATGAAAAAAAAATTCCTTAATCTTACTAAAATGCTCCCTCTATTACCTCTAATGGTTACCTAAAAAACAAAACTTATGTTCCAGGAAAAATCAGTTTATCTGGGTATAGCACACAATCTGACACAGATAAACTTCGCAGAACCACGGGAAAATCAGGAACACAACACAAGGACTCTTCTAAAGCGATATTAAAACGATAATAAGGTGCCCCTCAAGCCACGCCCTCTCCAGCTTCTTTGAACTGCGCTTCTCCCTACTTGAGGGCAGATGACCAAGAAAGGTTCCTTCCTGTTCATAGCCAGTTGTCTCCAGCATTTATTATCTCCTGTCTATTTCATATCACTATTCTAACAACTATGAAGTGATGCTCATTGTAATTTTGATTAGCATTTCCCTAATCACTACTGTGTTGAACACCTCCTTAGGTACCTTTTTTGTACATTATCAGTGAAACTGGTGAAAAGTTTTCTTTCCTTGTATCCTTGCTGTCTTGGGCACCAGGGTGATGCAGTCCTCATCATCTACAGTTTTTTGGGAAACTTTGAGAATATTTGGTGTTAAATTAACCAAATTAATAAGTCAGCATGATATTAGGTTTTATGCTCTTCTAAATGGATAATTTGTTTGCCTTTTTAGATAGTTCTTAGGATTTAGAAACACCGTGTATCCTACAAATTTAATGAATTGGCTGATTAAACTTAACATCTTCCTAAAAGTGAATGTTTACAGTTTTCTTGTATGGAATCTTGTCAAGTTCAACTAGAGACAATTGTACTTCTTTCTTTGCTATTCTGATACCTTTGTTTCATTTTTGTTGTCTCATTGCTGACGCTAGGACTTCCAGTAACAAATACTACACTGTATGTTAACTAACTGCAATGTAAATAACAACTTTAAAAAAAACTTTAATTATCGAATAAACAAGTAGTCAACTACAAAGTACTTATCCAAAAGAATACAAAAACATGAATTCAAAGGAATACATGCACCCTTATATTTATAGCAGCATTATCTACAATAGCCAAATTATGGAAGCAGCCAAAGTGCCCATCAACTGATGAATGGGTAAAAATGTAATATTTTGATACAAGGGACTATTACTCAGCCATGAAAAAGAATTAAATCTTGCCATTTGTGACAATATCAATGCTACTAGAGAGTATAATTCTACCAGAAGAAAAAAAAAAAAAAAAAATCGTATGATTTCACTCATATGTGTGGTTTAAGAAAAAATCAAACAAGAAGAAAAGGAAAAAAAAAAAAAAGAGAAAGACACACAAGCCAAGAAACAGACTCTTCACTGTAGAGAACACACTGATGGTTTTCAGAGGGCCAGCTGGATGGGGAAAATAGGTGATAGGGATTAAGAAGTGCACTTTTGTTCACACTAGGTGACATATGGAAGTATTCAATCACACCTGAAACTAACATTACACTCTATGGTTACCAACTGGAATTTAAATTCAAAAGTTAATTTTTAAAAAAAAGAAAAAGAAACACTGCATATTTCTTTTTTTTTTTTTTTAAGATTTTATTTGACAGAGATAGAACAAGCAGGGAGAGTGGCAGAGGGAGACGGAGAAGTAGACTCCCCACTGAGAAAGGAGCTCAATGCAGGACTCCATCCCAAAACCCTGGGCTCATGACCTGAGCCAAGGCAGAGGCTTAACAGAATGCACCATCCAGGCACCCTTACCTGCATATTTCTTAAGGTATTAAAATGCAACTCTCATACCTATGATGATAAAACTGTTGTTTATATTGCACTGGTTTGTACCTACATGAGCATGCATATGGTAAAATTGCATAGAACTAAAAGTTTACATATTCTCCACTAGAGTACAAGCAGAGCTTGAAAAATTGCAATAAGGCCAATGGATTGTACCAATGTTAATATCCTGCTTGCCATAATGTACCATAATTTGGGTGTAAACTGGATAAAGATTACATGAGAGATCTCTGTATACATTCTCAAAACTCTATCAGAATCTGCAAATTTTTAAAGTCCATTTTTAAGATGACATCTCTTTTTAACTTTTCAAAAACATGAATAATTATTGAATTACTCTTTTAATTAAAAATAGCATTATAGGGATACCTGGGTGGCTCAGTGGATTAAAGCCTCTGCCTTCAGCTCAGGTCATGATCTCAGGGTCCTGGAATCAAGCCCTACATGGAGCTCTCTGCTCAGCAGGAAGCCTGCTTCCCTCTCTCTCCCTCTGCCTGCCTCTCTGCCTACTTGTAATCTCTGTCTGTCAAATAGATAAATAAAATCTTTAAAAAATTTTTAAAAATAGCATTATAAAGGAGGTTCTAATAGTATCAAGAAAAATTAAGCAAAGACTTTGTCTTTGAGATAAATCAGACAAATTGGAGTTTGAGGAGAACTTTAAAAGGAATGAACTCTGAGGTCGTTATCTCTATTATACAGTTGTGAATAAATGTTCAGGAAGGTTCTCCATGATTCTTTCCAGTTTGCTATATGCTCTATTACTATGTGATATGGAAAGTGATTGCAGAAAGGGTTTTCCCTAGCATGCCTCTGTTTATCTCCTGAATTCATTTTCTGACACAACACAAATTTCTGAAATATCACACAAGATCCTTTCATATATGAACAAAATTTATTGAAGATTTCCTTAATTTTTTAAAAGATTTTATTTATTTATTTGACAGAGATCACAAGTAGGCAGAGAGGCAGGCAGAGAGAGAGGAGGATGCAGCTCCCCGCTGAGCAGGGAGCCCGATGTGGGGCTCGATTGCAGGACCCCAGGATCATCACCTGAGATGGAGGCAGAGGCTTTAACCCACTGAGCCACCCAGGTACCCTTCCTTAAATTTTTAAGCCCTACTTTGCCAAGTAGCGTTTCCACACCTTGTGCTGAATATAAGCTACTCACTTAATTTCTCATTAAAAATTCATGTCCACAAGTGAATTCATCCTTTAAAATACAATTTAGCACATGTATATTTGTATGTATATATTTGGGGAGGTCATCAAGTTTTTCTGTAAAAGTCATGCAGTTTTTTGACTTTGTAGCTCACAGGATTTCTGTTGCAACAACTCATGTCTACTGTAACTTGAAAGTAGTCTTTGAAAACATAAGTGAATGTGTGTGGTGTATTCCAATATAAACCTCAGTTTTGGATATTGAAATTTGAATTGCATAATTTTCATACCATGGCTTTTTTTAAATCACGTAACATAAAATTCCTTCTTTTTCAGCCATGAGAAACCATTAATAGCACACTAGCAATAACAAAGAAACAAACAAAAAAAAGATGGTTGTTCACATTTGGCCTGTAGGCAATAATCCTTGGACAGTACTCTGTTTTTTGTGTGTGTTAATGTTAATCTTCTACTGAAAATTGAGGTGGGATATACTGCTACAAAACCAAGTCTTAGCACTTGTTCCTTATGGAGCTTATTTTATTTTTATCTCATTCAACTTAATTTTTATGTAATAGTAGTGATTTGCATTTTTAGCTCTGAAAATAAATAATTTCAACCTGTTTGTTGTTGTCTAAGCTATTTTTCCAATTTATGTTTCCAACAGATAATTAACATCTTCACCATTATCTATGTTGTAAAAGAGCTAGTATTCAGTTACTATTTATGTTCCCTGAGGCAAGAAGTTAAATTCACACGTTTAATTCTTTAAATAACAAGTCGTCCATTCACTTCTAATAGGTTTTGTCTTTTTTACTTGGCTCAAGGATATTTGACACAAATAGCTATTTAACTATTATTTCTTCCTTTTTTTTTTTTTTATCATTACATAGTGGTTTCCCACTGTTGGTGACTTTTCACCTTAAATTCCCTTTGGACAATTTAATACCACATACACACATAATTTATATGTACTTTTTTTTGCAGGGTTGTATTAACTTTTGTTTCTTTCTTATTTTTCTTCATAAAGAAGTCTTTGCTCTATAGAGAAATTATCTGTTCTCTCTACTTTGTATAGCTTACTGTCATGTGTTGCAAGGGGATTGAGGAACTCCTGGCCTCTGTCTCCTAATCACCATTTTCCCAGTCACTGTGCCAATCAGAAGAGTTCTGTATATTTCTTAAAACTCTAGTCTATTTAACCTAGTCTAAAACCATATTTGCATAACAAGGTATTTATTTATTTGTTTTCCAGTTGGGAAGTATTCAGATGGTGCTTTCCATTTTCAGCCATGTCTAGTTTATGTGGGGTTTTTTTCATCCTTTCCCTCCCACTTTCATCCTTCCTTAATCATTTTACTTTGCCTGTGCTTCTTTGTAACAACATGGTAACTGTTTTTATTTTTAACCCTGTCAGTCAATTCCGGATTGTCAAAATTTTCCAGCTGGTGGAAAGGATAATAAAAGTTGCATTGTCAAGAACACTACGTTACATTGTGATAACATTAAGTTACAATGTGATAACACCAGTCTCTGGTGTTCAGAGACTGCAAGAATAGGAGCAAAGAGAATCTTGAGTTAGGAAATCACATGACTTATTTTTAGAGAAAACTGATAGGAAAGAAGTCTTAGTGGGCCATTTTAGCTCTGGAGCTGTGTTAATCCAATACCACACACTGGATTGTTTATGAAAAGCAACAAAAGGAGCACATGGGTGGCTGTTGAGTGTCTGACTGTTGATTTGGCCTATGTCATGTCTTCAGCGTCCTGAGTTTGAGGCCCAAGTGGGGCTCCGCACCCAGTGCAGAGTTTGCTGGAGATTCTCTCCCTCTGTCCCCTTTCCACTCATGCTCTCTCACTCGAAAATACATTTAAAAATCTTTTAAAACAACAAATATATTCCCTACTACTTGACACACCACCAACACAGAGTCAGAATATCTGTGGAATTGTGTTTTCTCTAGTAGCTCTAGGTAAAAATCTTCTTGCCTCTTCCAGCTTCTGCTGTGAGCATATCTTGGCTTGTACTCATATCACCCTAATCTCTGCTTCCATCTTCACATCTCTTTCTCTAGCCTATATCTATCTTTTTATTATTATTATTAACATAGAATGTATTATTAGCCCCAGGGGTACAGGTCTGTGAATCATCAGATCTACATATTTCAAAGCATTCACCATAGCATATACCCTCCCCAGTGTCCATCACTCAGCCACCCTATCCATCCTCCCCCACCCCTCAGCAACCCTCAGTTTGTTTCCTGAGATGAAGAGTCTCTTATGGTTTGTCTCCCTCCTGATCCCATCTTGTTTCATTTTTCCCCCTCTCATCCCCCACAACTCCTGCCCTGCCTCTCAAATTCCTCGTATCAGAGAGATAATATCATTCAATGTCTTTCTCTGATTGACTTATTTTGTTCAGCATAATACCCTCTAGTTCCATCCACCTGGTTGCAAATTAGCCTATCTCCATCTTATAAAGATAATGGGAATGGCATCAAGAGCTCTCCAGCATAATCCAGGATAATCCTCGCATCCAATGACCCTTAACTGAATTATGTATACAAAAATCCTTTTTCCACATAAGATAACATTTACAGATTCCAGTACTTGTGACCTAATATCAATGGACCCACCACAGGAATACTTAAGAAAACTCATCAATTCATTAATATGCAAGCCTAAAAATATCTGTGTAGACTTTGAGATAGTGACCTTTGTTATCATATAATTCATCATCTAAAGTAGGACATTTGAGAATGAAAGAAAGTTTTATGAATAATTATCCTAGGAAACATGTTTCTATCCATACTGCTTCAGGTAATTTGGGATGTATGGCCACCCTCTTTTTACACCTATCAGAATTGGTGTTGAAGCCAGGCAAGGCACAAAAATACTTATGACACTATTATTTCTGACAAAATGGGCAGTTGTAATGATTTGGATATTACACCTAAAGACAAGGATTAAAATTTTGCACATGACATGATACCATACATAGAAAACACTTAAAACCCTACCAAACAAAACAAAATGAAACAACTATTAGAAGTAATAAATGAATTCTGTATAAGCTCAGGATATAAAATTAGTATACAGAGACCTATTGCATTTCTGCACACTGATAACAAAGTATCTGAAAGAGAAATTAAGAAAACAATCCCACTTATAAATACACATAAATACAAAAGACTAAAATATCTAAAAAATATATTAACTAAGACGTTGAAAAACTTGTACTATGAAAACACTAAGACACTGATGAAAGAAACTGAAGGTACCACAAACAAATGCAAAGCTATATCATGCTCATATAGTGGAAGAATTAATATTGATAAAATGTCCATACTGCCCAAGTGAATCTAAAGATGTAATGCAATCTCTCCCAAAATGCCAACAAGTATTTTTCACCGAACAAGAGTTAATAATACCATAATTTGTGTGAAACCACAAAATGCTCAAATGGCCAGAGGAGTCATGAAAAGAACAAAGCTTCACAAGGCATCACAAGTTCAGATTTCAAAATACAGTACAAAGTTGTAAAAATCAAAACATTATGATACTAGCAGCAAAACAGACTACACAGATCAATGGAACAGAGTTAAGAGCCCAGAAATAAATCTACACTTATATGGCCAATCAGTCTTTGACAGAGGAGACAAAAGTATACAATGGAGGAAAGACAGTCCCTTCAATAAATGGTGTTGAGAAAACTGGACAGCAACATACGAAAAAAAGAAAGAGGGGCACCTGGGTGGCTCCGTGGGTTAAGCCTCTGCCTTCAGCTCAGGTCATGGTCTCAGGGTCCTGGGATCAAGCCCCGAGTCTAGCTCTCTGCTCAGCGGGAATCCTGCTTGCCCCTTTCTCTGTCTCTGCCTGTCTCTCTGCCTACTTGTGATCTCTTGTCTGTCATATAAATAGATAAAATCTTAAAAGAAAGAGAGAAAGGAAGAAAGAAAGAAACTGAATACTTTCTACATACATGAATGAATTCAACATGGATTAAAGACCTAACTGTGAGAACTGACACCATAAAACTCCTAAAAGAAAATACAGGCAGTGATTTCTTTGATAATAGCCTTTGCAACATTTTTCTAGAAATGTTTGCCAGGCAAAAACAAAAATAAACAATCGGGACTTTGCCAAACTAAAAAGGTTCTGCAGAGTGAAGGAAACCATCAACAAACCAAAAGGTAACCTACAGAATGGGAGAAAGTATTTGCACTGAAGATCTCTGAGAAGGACTGAATATGCAAAGTATATATGGAACTTATAAAACTTAACACCAAAGTACAAAAAAAAAATCTGATTAAAAAATGGGGACTTGAATAGACATTTTTCCAAAGAAGACCTACAGATGACCAAAATACACATACATGAAAAGATGCTCAACATCACTAATCATCACAGAAATGAAAATCAAAACACAACAAGATATTCCTTCATACCAGTCTGAATGGCTAGTATCAAAAACTCAAGAAACAACATGTGTTGGCAAGGATATGGAGAGGAAGGAACATTCAGGTACTGTTGGTGGGAATGCAAACTACTACTCAGTGGGTTAAAGCCTCTGCCTTTGGCTCAGGTCATGATCTCAGGGTCCTGGGATCGAGCCCCACATCGGGCTCTCTGCTCAGCGGGGAGCCTGCTTCCCCCCCTCTCTCTCTGCCTACTTGTGATCTCTGTCAAATAAATAAATAAAGTCTTAAAAAAAAAAAGACAAATAGACTCCTATGCTTACTGAAGTACTATTTATAATAGTCAAGGTATGGAAACAGCCCAAGTGCCCATAGACAGATGAATGGATAAAGAAGAAGTGATAGGGATGCCTGGGTGGCTCAATTGGTTGAGCAGCTGCCTTTGGCTCAGGTCATGATCCCAGCGTCCTGGGATCGAGTCCCACATTGGGCTCCTTGCTCGGCAGGGAGCCTGCTTCTCCCTCTGCCTCTGCCTGCTTCTCTGTCTGCCTGTGCTCTCTCTCTCTCTCTCTCTCTCTCTCTCTTTCTCTCTAACAAATAAATAAATAAAATCTTTAAAAAAAAGAAGAAGAAGAAGTGATATATATGTACAATAGAATATCACTCAGCCCTAAAAACGAGTGAGCTCTTGCCATTTGCAATAACATGCATGGACCTAGAGGATATAAGGCAAAGTGAAATAAGTCAGAAAGGGAAAGGCAAATACTATATGATTTCAATTTTATGTGGGATCTAAAAAGAAACAGCAGAAACAGACATATAAATATAGAAAATGCACTGATGATTGCCAGAGGGGAGAGGGAATGTGATAATGAGCAAAATGGGTGGAGGGGAGTGGGAGACACAGGTTTCAGTTACAGAATGAGTAAGCACAGGGATGAAAGGTACAGCATAGGGAATATAAAAAATGAGATTTTAGTAGTGTTGTACTGTTGAAAGATGGTAGTACTCTTCAACAAGCATAACTTGTTTTATCACTATGTTGTACACCTGAAACTAATGTAACATGGTGTGTTAACTATAATTTATAAACAAACAAATGAACAAAAAAATCCAGTGTTCTTGAATCCTGAAAAAAAAAAAGAAAGGGAATTACTAATTTTATTATTTGAGAGATGACTTTGTATTTTGAAATAGGTAATGATTTTCCTAATTATTTATTTTTCTTTTTAGATCAAGTGCCTGCATATACTAGGAAATGCCCTTAAGTGAGGGCAACAGAAGAATTTAGTGTGCACTTAAAAGAAAAGGCCACCATTTACTTATAAGGACAAGTGGTGAGGTGGCTAAGAGGGAAAACAGTTTAATTTCACCTTTCAGTTGCACTAAGTAAGCTAAAATCATATGGTATTTGAATGGATGAGGAAGCATGGCCACACTTAACATATGTGCCCAGAGGAAAAATTCTCATATGCACAGACAGAATTCTCAAGAAGTCTCCCACTGTTTTTGTATGTTGTTTTTGTTTTCATTTGTCAGGACTCTTTGCTTACTAAGATACAATCAGATTTTACTCTGTGTAATTGTTTTAATAAGAATTACCTGTAAAGAAACCCAGAAAAATCTAGTTTTTTTAAAAAATTAAGATTCCATTTAATATTTTTATTATTAAAGACTTTATTATTATTATTTTATATAATATATTAATATGGTATATAATATGATAAAATATATTGTTATTATTATTAAAGATTTTTATTATTAAATATTTTATTTATTTATTTATTTGAGAGAAAGAATGAAGAAGAGTGAGAGTAGATGGGGAGGATACACATTGATAATGGGAAACAAGAGGCTGGAGAATAGGGATGGGCAATTAGGGTAGAAAGGTTCTGATGGGCAGAGGGACTGGTTTACAGGGACTCTGGGGTCAGAGGGAACCTGCCCTCAGAGGCACAGTCCAGGATTTGAGGGTACACATGAGCTTGAAGGCACAGGGCAAAGGGCTGATAGGAGGGAAAAGTGGAAGAGGTAGCAGAGGATCTCGGGAGTATACCAGCGATCGGTAGTGTGGGGCACAGATATGATCTGATGCACTCCTTCCCCCTGCCATTCTTGATACTTTCCTGCAATAACCTTGAGTCTTGGATCAACGTCTTCTGTATCTACTCTCATCTAACCCAGTGACAAACCTTGTGATTACAAAGACAGCTAAAAGGTGGTCTCTGCCTTTGGGTATTCCTATTCCCAGTCAGAAGACATTTGCTGAATAAAGTGAATGATTCTCAAATGCATCTAATTTTCCCCTAATCTTAATCCCTTGTGCGGTTCTAGTTTTTCATTGGCTTTTCATTGGATTTCTTCCTTTTTTAAAAAATATTTTTTAAACTTAAGTTTAACTTTAATAAGTATACACTTAAAATAAGTTTAAACTTAAATAAGTTTTTTTTTAACTTAAATAAGTTTAAACTTAAATAAGTCTGAAAGAGATAGCAAGAGCAGGGGGGAAGTCCAGATTGGGAGGAAGAAGCAGACTTTCTGATGTGGGACTCGATCCCAGACCTCCAGGATCATGACCTGAGTCAAAGCCAGTTGCTTAACCAACTGAACCACCCAGGCATCCAAATCTAGAGGTTTTTAACTTGTTTAATTTTCTTTAGCCTTTTACTTGCATTTAAGTTAGCACTTCATAATTGCAAATTTTTATTTTTGGTTTTATTTCTATTTCCAAGAAACTAGGCTAACTAGTTTCTAACTACAACTAAAAAAAGTTTAATAAGTTATGGCACTTTGGCACAGTTTAATCTTAAAATGGGTCTATAATCATTACATAATATTAGTTTTAAAGGAAATAATATAAAGGTTATGCAAAATAGTGGAGAAGGAAGCTCTGGGAGGCAGTCTCATTAAAAGCAACCATTATGCTGGTAAACAGAGCAAATCAGGAAATGAGATGTTTGGAAGATGTGGAAAAAGTGAAACCCTCCTACACTGCTGGTGGGAATGCAAGCTGGTGCAGCCACTGTGGAAAACAGCATGGAGGGAACCTCAGAAAGGTGAAAATACAGCTGGTGATGTTGATTTCAAAACAATGTGACTATCCTTGATACTTACTACATTATATACTTCAAGATGGTTAAGATGCTAAAGTTTATATATGCTTTTTACTATAATTAAAAATAATCAAATCAAAAATAAAACCAAACAACCATCCATATCTTTCCTAGATTCTTTCCAGAAATTTGTCAGGTATACAAGAAGTAGGATATATGGTCTGACTGCCTAGGTTTCAAATCTAGCTTATAGTTATTACTGATGAGACTTTGGACATTTTAGGACCTCATTCCCTTGTATAAAGTAGAATAATATTATTTGTTCTTAACTATGTTACCTTTTTCTGAAGATTGAATGTCTAGACTACTTCCTAACTTGCAATAAGCAGGCCATAAATGCCAGTTATCATCATACTGTCCAGATTTTCTATAATGATCCTGAATGACATTTAAGATCAGAAATATCTATGTAGAGTTATCACATTATCAAAAATATTACTTTTTTATCCCCAGGAGAATGAAGTTGTCATCTCCTGACAATGTCGTGATGAGATTGAGACAAGACTTGTGCCTGCTTTGGGAACCTAGAAAATAGGAACATGGATGTTCCTCCCACATGGGCTTCCTTCCACATTCTCCAGTGGGATGAGCTCTAAGCTACCTCTGGCTACTCTAGTCTCTTCAGAATGGTACCCCTACCTTTTTTGAGCTGAGAACTCAGCCAGGGTAGGTCTGGATGGAGCTCCACAAGATCTGAGAGGGCTTCCACCTATAAGGGAAAAGTGCTATTGATGAAATCTAAGAAACCGTAACTCCTCCCCTGACCATCTGCAATACTAGGACCCACTTCTGGCCTCACTACATGCCCAGAGATTGTAGGCAAGTAACTTACCATGTGCCACATTTCTTCACTTTGGAATGCCACATGCCCCTGCATCCTTTTAGAATTTCCAGGAGGCAACAATGAGCTAGCAGATGCAAACTAACACCAACTTTGAAAAGTATCATCTATACAAATGTATACTTGTTGCAAACTTGTCTTTTGTTGGCTTTGTAAAGTTTTTTTGGTTAGGAGATATATGTATATATTTGAGATCTATCTATGTATCATAGACATATATATTTAAGATTTTATTTATTTATTTATTTGAGAAAGAGAGTGTCTCTCAAAAGAGAGGGTCTCTTTCTCAAATAAATAAATTTTTTCAAATTTTTTTGAAAATTTCAAAATTTTTTGAGAATGACTGGTGACCAGAGGCAGAAGAACAAGCAGAGTCCCTACTGAGCAGGGAGCCTGATGTAGGACTCAGTCTCAGGATGGTGGGATCATGACCTGAGCTGAAGGCAGATGCTTAACTGACTGAGATACCCAGGTGTTCTGGGTAGGAAATGTATATAAATCTAATGTCATCAGGTCTTAGACTATTTTTGTTGGAAGTTTTTTTTTTCTTTACTATTATCAATGCAATTTTGTAACTATTATTTGGTTTGTTCAGGTTTTCTATTTCTCCCTGATTCAGTCTCAGAAGATTGTGTATTTTTAGGAATTTATGTTTCTCTTAGGTTGTTGAACTTGTTGATGTATAACTTTTCATATTTTTCTTATAATTCTTTGCATTTCAGTGGTGTCAGTTTATATATTCATCTTGGTCCATCCCCTCCCATCTGTCAGCCATCAGTTTCATTAGCTTTTTTTTGGAAGTTTGATTTATTGTTTTCTTTGGAATATGTTCATCTGTTTCCTTATTTTATTGTTTTCTGTGTTTATTTTTATGAATTAGGCAGAACAGCTAGTTCTGTAAAACTTCAAAGAATTGCCTGTGTAGCAGTCTCCCTTCTGTAGACTGCATGTGTCTGGTGGATTTGGTTGGCTAGCTAGAGGTACATGAGACATAGGTTGAGGTTGGGTCTTGGGGTGCTTCATGGTCATGCCTCTCTTGTGGGAAGCCAGGGAAATGCTAAGATTTTGGTGCAGGTAAGTGTCCTGACACAGGTGAGTTCTATCAAACATTTAAAGAAGACTGAATACTGTTCTCAGACTTCCAAAAAATAAAGAGGAAGAAATTCTTCCCAATTTATTTTATAAGCATTACCTTGATATCAAACCCACACAAAGATAGTACAAAAAATGAAAATGATAGGAGCTAAAGCAGGATTGGCCCAGAGGTGTCTTGCCATCATTTGTAACATGCTGGGGCCACAATAGCAGACTCTTAGGGCTGGTGTGACCTATAAATCCAGGGTTCAGTGAGATGATGAGCCAGCTGTAGAATTTGGGTCCTGCTTCCATCTATACTTTTAGGTAGATGAGGTATATAAACAAAGGCAGTCAGCAGTACCTCCAAATCTGGTGTGAATTACAGTAGTTTCCCCACCATGGGGCTAATACTCTAGGGTCAATAAATGGGTTTACTTAGAGTTTTATTGACCTTCAAAACATGGTGTGGCTTTGGGTTTTTTGTTTTTGTTTATTGTTTTTTCTCGGTTCCAATTTGGGAAAGTATTTGTGCAATTCCACAGTTCTATTCCTCCAATGTTGGTGTTATGACCTGAGAGACTTTGCATATGTTGCTTCTATGAGTCTTAGTTCTTTTCTCCAAAACATAAGGTTTTTACCTTCACAAGAGAGATGCTGGGGTAAATATAAAACACTTATGACAGTGCCTGACTATGACAAGCCCTATGTAGATGATGTTATTTTTAACCATGGATTCCCCCAAATTATTCATCAATAACCTCCAGCACAATTGGTGGAGAGCAGAGGCTCTTCAACTAAAAAATGTTTATTTAAACCTTCTAGATATATAACCACTGCAAGACGTCACTGGTGGAACATAAGAAAATACTGTCTGCAAAGATTTCTTGTTCTTAGACTCAAGACTCACTTTGTCTACTCAGAGGGATATATCAAGAGTAAATTATTTAGAGTGTTTTGTCAAATATATATATTTTTAAATACACCATTCTGTAAATGATTTTTGACATATTTTACCCTTTAAAATTTTCTCGTTGAAACCAGCATATGTACTGAAGTCTGTAGTGTTGCTCAAAAGAGAGCTAAATTACTTCCAAATGGGATATAGTACTGATATGGTCTCTTTGTATCCTTTAATCACAAACATAATCTCATTTGGGTTTTTGCATGGTGAAGAAAGTAATTTAACTCCACTGAGGCAGAAATTAATTATATCATTAGGGACCCAGGAGCCTCCCTAAAGAGACCTAAAAAACTCACACCATATAGACAGTACAGGCAGTTTAAAGAGAATAGCTGAAAAAAAATTTTACACTAGGCAAATAACACCTATTCAAGTGATTAAACTTAACAACCCAATAATATAACAAACTGATTCATATGGTGGAGTATGACAATTAAATGTGATATATGATCCTACGTTGGAAACCGGATAAGTAAAAGAAAATGTTATAAGGTTGATATTAGGCTAATAGTCAAAATTTCTGAAAGGTCCGTGGATTACATAACAGTATCGTAGTAATATAAACTTTCTTAGTATTCATAATTGTACTATAGCTATGTTAGAGATTATGCTTTTCTTGATATATGTATATTAAAATGTTCAAATTAAAGTATGTTTATAACTTACTCTTGAGAGGTTTGGAAAAACAGTGTTTCAAAAGTAGCAGATCATGTCATCCCAAAAGATAGCACTTTGTTACACAGACAATTTTAAGTTGAAGGCATTTGAAAAATTGCAGTTACAGAGAAAGGCTTTCTCAGAAGTCCCCTCTCTGACTAAATGCAGATCTTCTAGAAGGAACTCAACTATCATTAAATCCCTTCCCTGGTGTTTTATCAACTAGGGGAGATCAACTCTTGTAATAAGAGAGGACACTACAACACAGTACACCCAAAGTTGTCACAAACTAACTTACCTGTCTTCTACTTTTCTGAAGGACGGTCTTGTTTCCTAAATGTAATTTACTCTTTCCCTGTATTCCTATTTTAAATCACTTCTTTGATTTACTCAGTATTCCTGGGTATCCCCCATGTACACAGGAGTTACAGTTGCTAATAAATTTCTGTGTGGTTTATCTTATTAATCCGTTTTTCTTTCCAGGGGTCTCAGGCAGAACACAAAAGCAGAAGCAAAATTATGGTTCCTCTCTTACAGTGTGGTAGGTAATTTAATGTGTGTATTGTATGTGTCTTGTTTCCCTTGGTTTGGCCAAATATTAGTCTACATGTTACTATAAAGGTGTTTTTCAGACATAATTAACATTTAATCAGTAGAGTTTGAACAAAGTAGATTACCTTTTTCACTAGGGACACAATTCTCATTCAATCAGTTGGAGAAAAATTAAAAAAGAAAAATTAAAAGAATGAGGTCCTTTGAGGAGGGAGGAACTCTGCCTGCAGTTTGTGTTTAGACTCCAGTGCAGAGAGCTTCCTTTCTTCCATTCCCTCTTATCCAGTTTCATACCCATCTCCCTCTACTGGAAACTCAATATTCTTATACATAATATAATAGTAATTTATTTTCTAGAATAGTAATAGAAATAGTAATAATAAATAGAAATAGTAATTTATTTTCTAGTAATTATTTTTTTCCCAAATTCCCCTTAGCACAAAAATTAGTAGAAATTTTAAGTCTCTCTTGCCTAACTGACATGTATTAATACCCAGTAGCTGCCAAGTAATGACCCAGTGTCAACTCAGTGTCAATTCCAGTGGTTCACATTCCTACTGGAAGTGATAGCTATGATATCCTCCCTGTAGGGCAACATGCAGAATAAAAGAAGACAGAGGAAAAATCTACATTAAAATGTCTTCACAGGTTTCCCAAGAGTAGGTGAATTTCAACTCCATCTTTCTAATTGTGAAGAACAAAATCCTCAGCTACGTGACTTCTTACCTTCTCTAAACCTAGATCCTACCAATTATCAAATTCTACTGGCTCTGATTTCAAACAGCATCTAGTATGTGAGTATTCATCACCTACAGCTGAATCTTTTTAGTGACCTCTGAGGTGATCTATCCTATTCTCAAATCTGCAATCAGTAATATCCCTTCCTGACCTAAATCAAATCACAGAATTTATCTCTCATACATTACTTTGTAATTTATGCAAAAAGAGAAGATTGAAATTCTTAAAATTACCTGGAAAATCCTTCATGATTTTCACTAGTCATCCCATGCTCCCCTAAAATAAACTTCCCTGTCTGATCTCAGACCTTATATATCTTTTGCCATGTTGACCTTCCTGTGTAGGCATGGGTCCTTCTCAGTCCTTGGAATTGGCTATAACCTTCCCCTTGAACACCCTCCATCAGACATTTGTATAACTCACTTTATTCTCTTGAAGTGTTGCTTTGGATGACAGTTAATTAAGCTTCTATGCAGACTTTCAACTGATTCCTTTACTCTTTTTCTTGTACAACTTCTAATATAGTAAATATTAGTCATATCTCATATTTATTAATTTTATATACTTTTTCTCCCACTATGAAGCCAATTTCTCAAGTGTGTACATTTTGTTTACTTATTTATACTTGGTTACTAGAACATTGTATGTTATAAAATACTGTCAATAAATATTTGTTGAATGGGGAAATTATTTTTTAAATTAAGTGTAGGAAATCATATCAATTGTTTTTTTTTTTTTGAAAGGGCATGCTATAAAACATAACTAAGATTGAAAGTACTGAAATTAAACAAAAAGTTTTGACTATATCTATCTTTCAAGAAAAGTGTTTCTCTGGGTTTGGGAATCTGTATTAAAATACCAATTTAACTTTATATCTTGAGCGATGGTTTTCCTCCAGGTGAAACTGAAGATAATAGTATTTACCTTTAAGTGTTTTGATGAAGGATTAAATGAAATAATGTATCTGATATTGGTATAATATTATAAAATACTGACTTCTGTCTATGTATCTTTCTACTTTTAAAAAATTCTGGAGGCGCCTAGTGGCTCAGTGGATTAAAGCCTCTGCCTTCAGCTCAGGTCATGGTCCCCGGGTCCTGGGATCAAACCCACATTGGGCTCTCGCTCAGCGGGGAGCCTGCTTCCCCCTCTCTTTCTTTCTGCCTCTCTGCCTACTTCTGATCTCTGTCAAATAAATAAATAAAATCTTTAATAAATAAATAAAATTCTGTAAACTGAATATAATATACTAACAAAAAGTTAAGATCTTTATGCAAATTTAGACATAAACTCCAAATACAAAATTTAGACATTAAAATACATCTCTTCACCCAAACTGAATTATTAACCTATCTTCCCACATATGTATATGGGATATATATACACATATATATGTAGAAAATACGTATATGTAGGAAATATATATATTTAATATATATTTAATTATATATAGATACTTATCTATATATATGTAGAAAAGTAGACATAAATGTTTAAGTCCAAATGTATGCTCACTCTCTGTGTCCAGGACTATGACTGTTAAAGAAATAGAAATATCTTGGGAATTTGTTTTTAAAAATGAATAAATTTGGGGGCAGATGAGTAGTTCAGTCAGTTAAGTGTCTGCCTTTGGCACAAGTGATGATCCTAGGATCCTGAATAGAGCCCTGTTTCTGTCATGGCTCTCTGCTCAGCAGGATGTCTGCTTCTTCTGTTTGTGTGTTCTCTCTCACTCTGTCAAACAAACACAATCTAAGAAAAAAAAAAAAAGAGCAAATTTGGAAACCAAACAGTTCTAAACCTGAGAAATGGATGTAGAAGAGACAATGACTAACAAAATACACTATCATCACCACCATTACAACAAAACCAGGTTTGCTATTATTTGTTAGCACTGGGGACAAGACAAGTGAGTATCAACACAAAGTCTTAAAGCTAAGAAAGTATGGCTCTTCAATGACTGAATTTCATTAAAAACTGGATTTGGCTCCTTATTTTCCTACATATATATTTTTTCTCTTAAGCTACAGATTATGTGAACCCTAGCACCTAAAATCATACCTAAACAAAGTACAGGCCCACAGCTGAAAACAAGGAGTTTTCCTTTGTGGTCTTTACTCAGCTATTTAAGCTCTCTGTGCTGCTTCATCCTATATGAAATAGTCATACCAATATTCTTTATCTAAATATCCTTAAAGCATTAAGAATAAAATGCCACAAAAGATAAGAAAATACACCAAATAATTTATAAATACCAGATAAGTATGAATCATATAAGGAATTATTAAATCCTAATATGTAAGTGACACCTATAAGCTAGTTTCCTCCAACTGACGTCCAATTTGTTTGTCCTTATGAACTTCTAGATAACTTGCTGTTATAGACTGTAGAATTAAGGCCACAAATAGAATATGCAGAATTAAATGGTAGAAAAAACTGCAAAATTAAAATTATTCAGTGGTTTATCCTGTTTATTCATAGCTGTACCAGCTCTTCAATTATCTCTCAGAAACTATATTGGTGACTTTCTCTAGTTACACAGTATAAACTTGAAACTGAATTATCCTACTCCTGGTGCTTTCACTGACCTCCTTTTTGGCTTATGTATGAGAGGCTTGCATCCTCCTTGCTTTGGTGAAAATTACATCTATGGAATTTTTCCTCAGAGAGGGATCCTGTGATTGCTCACATCAGAGACAACTGGAGAAGTGAAAGGAGATTATGGTCAGGATCTTCTTCATTAACTGTGGTACAAGCCAGTCAATTTTCATTCATAAGTAAGCTGAGAGCTAAAGAAATCCCATGGACAGCCAGAAAGAAAAGGAGGAGTGCATCCGGAACATGGCCTAGAAAAATATGCTTACTGTCATAGGTCACAATTCCAAGGGCAACCAGACTCAGACTGAAGCTTACCAGTGGGGGAAGAGGCCAAACCATCCCATGTATACTCAAATCAATCTATGAGCACAAGAAATAGATTGAAATTGGAGAATCCGGAAAACTTCTAAGACAGTCAAAAACCTTCATTGCATGATCAAAATAAGAGCCTAAGAACAATGAAAAGAAATCGTTCAGGTCGCATAAGGAAGTTTCTTTCTCACAAAGGTAAAATACAAGGATTGCATAGAAATGACTTCTGGGCACAAGCATAGTTCAGTCCTGGTAAAAGGCAATAATAATTGGAGAGAAAATCAATGAAGGAATGAAGAATCCCACTAATGCTGTACTGGACCCAGCCATCTCAGAACATTCATCTGGTATCAGCACCTCCTCCCATGGACCTTAATGATGATTAAAGAAACCAGGATCTTGTAACCTCTAAGCTGTGCCAGTCAATCTATGTTTATACTCTACTGCAATTAAGACAGCATTTGTTTGCTTGGATGTTTTGTTTTTTTCTCTGTTTTTTTTAATTCTTTAACATTTACTGTTTAACATTAACTGTTTCTTGATAAAAAAATCCCTTTGCAGATTGCTACTACCTTCTCAACTGAACCAAGAACAGAATATTTCCACACTTGGTCAGCATAGATGGCAATGATCAGAGAGGCAGTGTAGGCAAGGGAAGGTGCCCATGAGTAGAAAATTCCATTTTTACATTCTAGGGAAAACCAGGGGGCCTTGTAGATATACAAAGAATGAGAGGGGCAGGACTGACTTCATAACATGGAGACTGTTATGCCCAGATCATGAGACCGCCACCAAAAAGACCACCGAGAGCCAGACATTCTGAAATGCAAAAGCAAGGCTTTATTCAGGCGGGCGGGCTGCAGCTCGGGCTCGTCCCACACACCGACGCAGCGGAGTCCAGGAGGAGCCCCCCACTGGAATTTTACAGAGATTATATAGGCAATTTTACACGCAAAAAGTACATAGTCACATAGTTACATGTGTAGGTGACCTTGAAAATGATTGGTGTCTGAGGTGACTTAAGCTGTGTTGTCCGAGGAGGGTTGGTCAGTTAGGAAAAACTGCTGACAGGGAGTTTTCCTTACTGGTTGTTTTTCCATCCTTTGTTAGCATATAGGGCAGTGACCCTGATTGGCTCGCACTTGGTCCCCCGTTTACATATGGAGAATCACCTTCTATTGGTTCATGTCCAATTCCCTATTTGCATATGTAGGAACCATTTCTATTGGTTCTTGTCCC